>CAUHTR010001059.1:0-91200 GCA_959609185.1 Schmidtea polychroa | reverse complement strand
TCGACAGTTCTAATATTCAAATATATTTTTATTTAGATGATTTTCATTGGTCAAATTTTAATTTTATTTAGCATTTAATTTCATATATCAAATATACATATCAATATACATAGATTAGGAGGTGAAATGTTGATTTTGGGCATTTGATAAATTTGTTTGCTGAGGTCAATATCAAAATGAATATGCAGAGAGTAAAATGGTTGAAATTAATAAGATTGAGGGGCAACCCACCAAAGGTGCATAACATCTAACGCGTGTAAAATATCTCTAAAATCGATGAAATCATATGCTATAGTTCGTTCGTATGTTCATGCACCGCAAATTGCTTTTCCTTTAATTTCTGAAACGCTTTTATTCGCTTTTATTTTGTATCTGATAATATATATTTTATTTGCGATATCCTCTTCACTAGTTATTCCCATCCGATGCATTTTGAGGCCGCCTAATTGACCGCAGGATTCTAGGCATCCGTTTATTGAGTATAAAATATTGAGTTCTAATAATAACTTCTGCGTGAGTCGCGTCGAACTAGAAAAGAAAGAGGAGGGCAAGGTAATAAATTTTTTGTTAATGACAGCAAGTTGTGAGATTATCCGAAATTTGAAATATTCTTTTAATTATTATTATTTTATTATTATATATTATTATTATTATTATTATTATTATTATTATTATTATTAATTATTATTATTATTATTATTATTATTATAATTATTATTATTATCATTATTATTATTATTATTATTATTATTATTATTATTATTATTATTATTATTATTATTATTATTATTATTATTATTATTATTATTATTATTATTATTATCATTATTATTATTATTATTATTATTATTATTATTATTATTATTCTTATTATTATTATTATTATTATTATTATTAAATGATGATTTCTTGGTAGCAGCATTTATTATTTAAAACAATAAAATGATAATTTAAGCCTTTTGCTGCAAATAATGTATTTAATGAAAGAATTTTCGACTATAAGATAGTCCTTGTCTATCTCCTGGAATTTAGCAATCTCCTTCCCCAAAATACCTTTCAATCTTTCTTTATTTCCTTTCTCTTAATTCTCATTGGTTGTAAATATAATGAATTTTTTTACTAAAAAACTTTTAAAATTTTTACATTTAAAATTTCAAAATGACGCAAACTAAAAATTTTTAAATTTTTTATACAGCTTCTATAATTAGCTTCTAGAAGCCTAATAAAATATTTGAAAATATTCTAAATAGAGCCTTCCAATAACCACTTATATATGCTATTTAAATATTTCAATAAATGTGTCAATTTTGATTTTCAAATCCTATTTTTTAAAATTTTCTATATTATTCTAATTATTACTTTTTAATTTATTCTATTTTTTTAATTTCTTTATATATTGTCAGTTATTCTCAAGGTCAATGACAACAGATCAAATTCATGATTTCATTGATTTCTTCTTTAGTGTTGATTTCTGGCTGTCTGTTTATGATGAGAATTGCTTCTTTGAATCTGACATTTTCTTTTGTATGTTTCCATTAGCTATGATTTCTATTGAAATATTTTTTCTTTCCTCTGTTGGCTGACACTGCCGGAGATGTCTGCCCAACGAGGATGTTCCACCAGGATCTAGATGTTATTTAACTCTTTAGTGCAAGGTCCTGAGGGTACTTCCAATGTAGATTTCATTGCATACATTGCACGTGATGCAATAGACGATGTTTTTTCTTAAGCACATATCTTTCGGTGTCTGGCAGTTTTTCATTGTGCAATTGTTTTCTCCATTTATGTTGCCTGCCAGAGCCCTTCTCAATGTCCAAGATTTATGTGCTATCCGAATTGGAAGACTGGTACGTTTAAGTTCTTTCAGGATCTTGAAGTGGAGAATGTCACTGATGAATATTTCTGATTCTTTTGTGTTAATTCCCTAGATCTTCTTAGGGTAGAATTCCTTCTTTCATTGTCCTCACCTTGGTATCCGTTTCGCTGTAGGATTTTATTGAAATTTGATTGTTCTTTAAGTTTTCGTTTTTCTCCGTGCATCGATTGGCTATTCATCGTTCTCGTTTCTTATGACATGTACTTTCTGTAAGTATGGAAGCGCTGATTTTTGGTGCATAAATATTTCTTTGCGAGCTGGTTTTCTGTAGAACCCGTATGCTGGAGTATTTCCTTCTATTTTAATTCTCAAATCCAATAAATTGAGGGATCCATCTTCTTCCGGATATTTCGATTTCGGTGAGCCGCATTGAATGTATGAAATAATTCTTCCGCTTCTTTTCTGATTTTGGTCGTAATGAAGATATCATCTACATATCTTGCATAGAAACCGATGGGTTGTATGGTCCTCAGTGTCTGTCGTTCGAGGTTATCCATAAAGATGATTGCTAGCAGTCCTGATATGCTAGAACCCATAGGCAGACCTTTAACTTGTTTATAGATATATTGTTCAAAGGTAAAATAGGTGTCCTCGAGGATAACAGTAAGTAGTTTGGTGATATTCTCGATATTCATTTCCTTTATTAACAAGTTGCTTTCTCTTAATTTCTTTTCTAAACATTGAATAGCCTCTTTTGGTTCCATAGATGTGTATAGTGATACGACATCAAGACTGAATGGGTATTTGAATTCTCTATGACAAGTAATGTTATTATTTAATATTGTCATGAGGCAGTCACTGCTTTGAAGATGGTGTGGTATCGTGTCCAATAAAGGTTTCAAGATCTTTGCAAGGATCCTACTTGTTTTAGTTGTTGGTCCATTTTTGTTGGACACTATAGGTCTAATTTTGATACCATGACCCTCTTTGTGAGTTTTAATTAGGTGGTAGAAGTTAGGAAGATCAGAATTTTTTGTGACGAAGCTGTTGGTTATTCTGTTGTTGAGCCTCATTTCCAAAGCTATGGCTTTCCATACTTTGTTGATCTTCATTTCGATGGTGTTTGGTGACATGCGACTGACTTTCTTGTATGTTTCGATGTTGCCGAGGTGTTCGTAATCAGCTTCACAGCAACGATTCTTCTCTATAATGCAAAATTCTCCCCCCTTGTCACTTGGTAAGTAAACATACGGTTTCTTTTTAAGGGATTTTAATTTTGCTTGTTCGTCTTTCGTTAGGTTTGAGAGATATGGTTTTCTTCTTTCCTTCTCAATTATCTCCATGATTTTGTGACAGACCTTTGAGAGTGTTGAATCTAATTCTGCATCAGGATTTGGTTGATAGAGTTTATCTGTGTTTATGTATCCTGGGAGTTGGTTTTCGCTATTTTCATTTTCATGCGGTATTGTATTGTTCCATTTGATCTGCTACGCAATGCGACAAAGAGCTGTTTTGAAATTGAGGATGGCTGGTTCATCTATTTCTCTGTTTATACTGAACTTTGGTCCTAGTGAAAGTAATCCTTTTTCACCTTTGGATAGACAATTTGTGAGGTCGGTTATTTATTCTTTGTTCACTGTACTGCTTTCGTTTCCGTTCAGTGATTCATTGTTCGTAACAAGGCCTGCTTTGAGCTCCTTTTTCTCAAAAAGTGTTTGATTCTTTTATCAAATGGCAGGGAATTATGTGCTTCTGCTGTCATGAAGGATTGTCTTTGTACCCCGTAGATGTATTCATTTGGGTGGTTATTCAAATACGTTTTCAAAATGTTTTCTTGATTCTTTTGTTCCCGATGAGTTTCTCCGTACATACTTCTAATTAAATTTGTTAAAATATACTCTTTGATGTTTTTATTTCTCTTGATGTTTTAATCTTTGTTGAGAATCTGAGGTAAGTGGATGTTTATCAAAAAAAAAAGATCTATCCAACAGCAATTGCTAAATTCCAGGAGATTGACAAGGACTATCTTATAGTCGAAAATTTTTTCATTAAATACATTATTTGCATCAAAAGGCTTAAATTATCATTTTATTGTTTTATTATTATTATTATTATTATTATTATTATTATTATTATTATTATTATTATTATTATTATTATTATTATTATTATTATTATTATTATTATTATTATTATTATTATTATTATTATTATTATTATTATTATTATTATTATTATTATTATTATTATTATTATTATTATTATTATTATTATTATTATTATTACAAGTGAATGGTCTACCAATGAGTTCTAGCATATGAGGATTGCTAGCAATCATCTTTATGGATAACCTTGAACGATAAACACTGAGGATGATAAAACTCATCGTTTCTATGCAAGATATGTAGATGATATTTTTATCACGACCAAGAGCAGAAAAGAAGCGGAAGATATATTTCATATATTTAGTGCGACTTACCGAGATATTAAGTTTGAAATCAAATATCCGGAAGAAGATCTATCCTTCAATCTAATGGACCTAAAAATTATAATAGAAGTAGATACTCTAACATATTAATTCTACAAAAAACCCAGGTATACAGAAATCTTCTACAATGTAAACCAAGGAAGGAAAGAAAAAATATTTTAATGGAAATCTTAGCCAATAGAACCATCCAAAAGAAATATAAGATTACTGAAACGTAAGCTGGTTATTAGATAGTAAAAACTAAAAAACAATAATAAATAAATCAATAATAAATAAATCAATAATCTATAATCGATATTCAATAAATCAATAAATCAATAATCAATAAATCGATTAATCAAGTTTTGGTTATGGATTAGTGCGGTTGAAATATGAAATAAAAAACATGACAAATCATACATAATGAAGAGATATATCAAAATGAATATTATGGACTAGATGCCATTCAGTTAGTGATCACCACCATTTTATTCATGAAAATAATTTCACGGGCATGGCATGTAATTCATCCAATTTAAAAACAGAAATAAAAAAATTCATCCAAATCTATTTTCATAATGCTAGTGGATTTGATAATTATCTAATATTCACTGAATTGGGTCCTGATTTTTGTGTTTTCTGTATGCGCCTTCGGATTCCTTGCATCATTTAGAATGACGCCTTTTGGATCGGATTATTAATATAGGAATGTCTTGTTCAATTTGTTGAGGATACCTAAATAGCAAATAATATAATAAATAAGTCATTTACCTGGGGGCAGGGGGAGATTGTCATGACAAACGAAACGATTTATGGGAACTCAGAGAAGAAAACTGAATTAAAAATAATTAAGAAAAATGAGAAAGATAAATCAAATAAAAGAGTTCTTTGTTAATTAAAAAGTGCAAACGAAGGAGGAATTTCAAATGGCAGGAAAAGTCTGCATAACACGAAATGAGAAAAACAGGACATATATCGATATCTGTCAGAGATAAGGCTGAAATAGCGGGGAACACAGAGAAGAAAGAAATGGAAAAACAAATTATGTCAAGTACCGCAAATGTGGCAAGCTATAAATGGGAAGACAGAGAAGTAAGAAGGGAGAAGTGAAAATAGAGTAACAGGGAAAATTAATAAAAGAATAGAAATTGAAAGAGTGACAGAAGAGAAACTGATTGATAATATATAATTGATTGGGAAAGTGACGAGAATCTTTTGTAAAATTGAATAAAAGTGAAAGTGGAGTGAATAAAGTTGTGGTCAAAGCAAATAGAACAATCGATCAACGTATCTTGTGATTGAGTTCGTTTACGGCTAGTGATTATTGTTACTGTTACAGAAAATTATACGAGAAGGGCTATTCTTCACGTCGTGTCGCAATAAGCTCTGTGTAATTAATTGATTTAGAGTTAATTAGTTGTAATTGCAACTTCTACGACTTATTGTAAATATTAATAAAGGTTTATCTTATTCGGGATTGTTAAATTGGGTGTAGTTTCTCTGACTAGCACTTTTATTAATTTAATAATTGAACTAAAAATATATTATTAAAATAATTAGATTAAAATTCGAAATTAAAAACAAATGTTTAAATAATCTTTTACTTTCACTTTTTACAAAATCATTACCAAATTCAATTTAAAAAATCATCAAATTCAAACATGTCTAACGAAGTAACTGAAGTTGTCACTGAAGTCGAACAAGTTGAAGAAGTTGAAGAATCATCAAATCGAGTCAAAACCAATATATCAAATATGTCAAAAATACAGGAAACAGAAACCTTCATCATATTCACAATTATATTTCTGATGATGTTCAAGCTCTTCGACAATGTTAATAACAATAAATTATTTGTTCAAGTTAATTCTATGTCTCTACATTGGGAATTAATAAAACACACACAAAAATAAATAACAAAATAAAATCAAAATTTGCATACCTCTGAAAAATATCAACCGAAAAGGAAATTGCGGTGAATGAAGGAACAAACGATGGAACGAAATATAACATTTATTTTCATTAATTTTAGAGCTTTTTACAAGTGTTTACCACATCCAGATGCTGTAATTCATTTGTTCGTTCTTTCGTTTATCCTAAATTTTTATTTTTTATTTTGTTTCAACTTTTAATTTAGCTTTTATTCCATGACTGTGTGTGTGTGTGTGTATCAAATATCTTGGCCTAAATACTGAGAACTAAACGGATTTAGCTTACTTTTCATAAAGATACAATCTAACCTTTTTAGCTTACATCATGTACCACTCAGCAGTGAGCCAATGCTTGAATGCGGACGGGCTATTAGTTGTTTAACTGTCAGATATTATTTATTCGGTGCTTTGTTCGACTTTTTATCAATATTCACCTTTTTTCATCAAAATTTACTACTCATCTCTTTTTTATCAACAACTGCATTAATAAGATCAAGTTGTGTGATTGGGCCTAAGCTGGGCCGCCTTCAAGCATTGACACACACTCATAATGAATCTCATTGGTTCATTTCCCTAGAATGGTGATTCACCAATGAAAATTGCTGTGAGATATGGCTATCAAAGCATCATTCACATTCTGATTTTCAATTTGATTTGTCACTCTAGTTTCCATTTCGCTTATCCCGTTCTTGTGACTTTCACTGCCCTGAATGCTTCACAGCGAATTTCAATTCATAAATCTAATACTAAATGCGATTCAATAGGTTTATAGTGAAATCTGTTTCCAGTTAAATGGATAATAAGGGACTTATTCACAATAAATGTTGCGCCCCCCCCCCCTAATGTTATCTGGCACATGTGTGGAAATGCTGCTCCCTGCTCAGTAATGCTGATTGCATAAATAGAAATAATCAGTTTCAAAATCATTTCAACCGCTCCAGCTGTAAATTACATCATAAAGATCAGCTAATAATATTTATCATTCCAATATTGCTCAAATGACCTGATATTATGCCATTACTTGCTTGGCTTTCCCCTGTAGGAATCACCTGCTGGCGGTCACAGCTATGGTTGCCAACCGTTCTTTATTCACCTTTGATTGTTTGGATGATTGTTTTTCATGGCTCTTAATGGTTATGAATGCCGCTCAATAATTGATATTCATTGTGCAGGGGCCCCCTTCAATGCTGCCAATATAAATGTGATAGCAAAATCATATCGGCATGGAATGCATTTTATTGTTCTCTCGATTCTGATATATTATCATTTCTATAATATATAAATATTTCATTAATTGCGATTCAGTTTAATTTGTCCCCCATGGACATCGCTGTAAGGAATAAGAATGAGGAACTCGTGGAGGTTATCAAGGGTGGAATATTGGAACGGCAAGTATGTTTTCACATATTTATCATTCACTGTATATTTATCGCTATAAAATGATCCAATTATTCATTTTCATTGGTCAATATTCAAATTTGGCACAAATATTTATTGATTCTATTAAAACAAATTGATAATTTATTGCTATGATCTATTTGACTAGAATAATTGGATCATTTTATTATTTGTGATCAATTTCTCCTTATATTGATGGAATCATATTATTGCGCTCGCCATTTTTATTTATATTTGCTTCCAGGTTTTACATATCTTGACTTGACATAATTCTATTCAGATTTCAATGATGGGCCTGCAGTGCAATCAGCCCTGTGATCACGAGCTGTGCCCGATATGTAGGTCATCAATTTATATCATTATATTTATTTCATATTTGTTTATATAATAATTGTAGTGATTTACATATATTTCGTAATTTTTGTTGCACTATGTCAGCGCTTCTCAACCTTTTTTGACTTGAGTACCCCTTGGAAGTTCATTATCCTAAATTGTACCCCTTATATTAGAAAAAGAAATTAAAATATTAATACTCGCGTATTTGTTATTATTTTAAACTGGTTCGAACACAAAATAAATGGCAATAATGTGTCAAGGAGTATGCTCAGAATGTGTATTGATGAAAAGTAAAACATTTATTATAGTTACATATATTTTAATAAAAAACGACATGCATATAATTCTAACACAACCCGTTGTAATGTGATGATGCAATTCCGAGGAGCACACATAACTTTGAACAATATTTGGTGTATAAATAGTGAGCGCTAAAACAATTTTTTGTCCAATATTTGCCACCGCTTTGAAACCAAATTGAGGCGGGAGTTATATTTTTAACATCCGCCATTACTAATATTTTTTCGCGTACTCCTAAGCCATCAGATGCGTACCCCCAGGGGTACGCGTAGCACGGGCTGGGAATCGCTGCACTATGTGATTGTATGCGGGAAGGCATATCGAGGAACAATGAGGGATTGCCATTGCATCATGAGTGATAGGCAGTGCAATTGTATTCATTACTATTATGAAGTAATATTGCGTGTGCACTAATATGTATGTTTATATATTTTTATATTTGTATATATATTTGTATGCGTAAGAAAATCTGTAGTACCCAGCAACGTCACCAAAAAACTGCGTTGGGACAGCTGGGGTGAATGTATGTATTACCACAAATAACAACAATAATAATAATTAATACAACCTTTATTAAAATAGCAAAGAAATAATACGCACCTGTGACACAATTAACAGAATATCTCTCGTTTGTAAAGTTCTTTGTTTAGTTAATCAAACAATAGTTTCAAGCTAGTAATTCTCCAATCTCTAGCTTGAGTATGGCTTATTCTTGTTTAATCAGGAAACGGTAAATTGTTGTTAAGTCTTATAAATTTTGCTTTCCCTTCTATTACATTTTGCTTTAGGCTTTCCTGTATTCTTACCTTTCACTTGGCAATGCCTAAATTCTTTATTTAATTTATTCAATTTAGTTTCTTTTGCTTTATTAATAAGATTTTTCTTTTATCCTTTTGGCGATATTGATTTTTTGATTTTTAAATTTTTGAATTCTCTATAGCAGGCTGTCCAACTGGGGCCCGCAAGTGCATTTTACTATGAATAAATTTATGTTACCGTTCGTTAAAAGGTTAACAGATCACAAACTGTAGTCACAGTTTCGTGGAAAATAATAAAAATAAATATAGCAACACTACAATTACAAATATATTACGTTGCGGTATTTTCAACTCGCATAATTAATGAGCATAAATAAATTATTGCAATTGTGAGATGGAAAGGTAAATGAAATAGATATGTGAAAATATGAAGGAGAAATTTAATGGAAACGGTTGGAGTGAAATAGATATGAAAAGCAGAGAAATGCCAATTTGTAGAAAATCAATAAATGATTAATGTTTAGAATTTCCAGTTGGAAAACAAATCATAAATCAAAGAGATAATTGGGAACCGCATGATAGAAATGGCTTTGTCAGGAAATGCACAGATGTAATTCCCTCAGCAATTTGGGAACCAAGTGCAGTAAACACAAGTTACCATTAATTAATGCTTATTTTTAGGTGGCAGTCGAGGGATTTGTTATGAGGGAGATTGCTGTAGATTATTTTAGCTTAGAGCTATTAATTATAGGGATAATTCAATTATATAAAGATAAATTACATAAGAAACCGCCTAACGCTAGGAGAGAGGCAACATGGGATAGATACGGAGTGATAAAGGTAAAGGATAATTGTGTACTATAAGCGCGGCGCTTCAAGAACCATTTCCCCCTTTACTAATTACTCATTAAGCATTTTATATTATTATTTATGTTAATATTATTTATTTAATTATTTATTTTTACTGATATTATCTGAATATTTATTTTATTATTATTTCAATTCATTTTATTGTTATTATTATTATTATTTCTTAATTATTTTTTTAAAATTATTTTTATTTTATTTCATTATTTAAATTTATATAAATTTTTATTGCATTATTAATAATAATAATTCAATTAATTAAAATACTAATTATTTGGTTTTCAGTAATCAATTATACATTTAAATCATATGCAAAAATAAAAACTGGGCAGCCTTTATAATAATAATAATGATAAATTAATTTGATTATTTCTATGTTTAGCTCTTAGGGATAAAACATTTATGAAAGGATCACCAATTGGAAGTGGAGGATTTGGAGAGGTTTATAAATGCAAGGGATCTGGGATAGATACAGAGTTTGCTGTCAAGCGGGTAACATTGAATAATATTGATGAGAAATACATCGAAGGAAATATTCATAAATTCCTACCCAAATTGGACCACAGCAGAATCATTCGATATTTTGGAGCGATCCAGACTGAAGACCAATTATGCATTTTCATGGAATACCTATCTCAGGTGAGTTATACATTTCATTTCTTTTGCATTACTTAAACAAAGGTGCTTCACTTTTCCCTCTGCCCATCTCTACCTTACTCAGTGATTGCATAATAATATGAATGATTACATCACCATCAGTGATCGAGTAATTGTTATTTGTGTAATTGCAATAATTTACCGCAACGTGAAATTTATTCTTGCAAACTATATTTATAAGCTAATTTGTTAAATAACACTAGATTATATATTTCACGCATTGGTGGGCTTTGGGACAATTGGAACCGCTTTCTATACAAATTGGTTAATAATATTATTTATTGGATTTTCCTCCAATGAAATTTTATTAAATTAATCTAACTTAATATATTTGGTGAATTTGAGATTATTATAATAGATATTCTACCTAAATGACCAGTAGAATAATTGTTCCCGTTTTTAGGGCTCCCTTGAGAATCAAATCAGGAAGGAAAGGGGCCTGTCAACAAATACTATTCTCAAATACAGCAAGGAGATGCTCGAAGGCCTTGAATTCCTGCATGAAAATGCAATCATTCATCGAGATATAAAACGTAAATAAAAGCATTTATAATATTTCTAATTCAATTATTAATCAGCGGCAAATATATTGATTGGCCCAGAGAATAATATAAAATTAGCAGATTTTGGTATCAGCCGGTCATTGATGAGGACTGCTGGCAACTCAACTAATGCTCACACATTTGTTGGAACTGTAAATTTTATGGCTCCTGAAGTTCTGAAGGAATCCCCTTACTCGATGCCAGCTGATATCTGGTCTGTTGGCGCCACTATAATCAATATGATTACTGGTTAGTAATATTTTATTAATTTGATTTCATATAATAAATATATTTGTTATTATTTATATATTCAATGCACTAACTCAACGATTGAAAGATAAATTTATATTGAATTACCTGTAAAATGGAGAAATAATCATTATAAAATGGCAGCCTTGTGTCAATAATTACTTGTTTTGGAGATTTTGACCGGTTTGCATCGCCTGGTTTCCATTTGTTGTGGTGATAACAGTGGAACCTGGAAAATTTATGATTATATATTATGTTGGAAAAATTATATTTGTGTGATTGAAAATATTATATTTGTGTAAAAGAAGTTTAAAATTTTTTGGAAAAAAATATGTTGTTAAAAAAAACTTTTGTATAAATATGCATTCATTTTAGTTTGTGATGGTAAAATGTGTAATCTTAAAACCTTATTAATTCTTTATCAGATAATGATGAAGAAACGTCAAAAATATCACAAAATTTTCAAAAGAAATGGAAAAATGTTTGCAATTATTTGCATTCTGTAGAAGATCTATATAATGAATGAAACACAAATGACAATCGCTTGGAAGAATTAAAAGAAAACAATCGAAATAATTTCAGTTTGCATATAGATTTTAGTTTCTCAAATTCTTCATTTTTCACAGTCACTGATACCGGGAACTCAAATTTTACAACGGCTTCCGAATTTCTAATGGCTACAAATGATACAATTCGGAAAACAAAAGAAACTTATTTTTCTATAAACATTCTTTCAAATTTCAAAGATCTTGACAAATTGGATAATGACAACGATGTCAACGATGACGCCTCCTATCCCGGTTATGGCACAATAAATCGGCACAATAAAAAACGATAAGCAAACCAAAATGTTTTTTTATTCTGCCTAATCCTTAATTGATTGGTTAATCATAGTATTGTTATTGTTCCTGCAAGTATTATTGCAACTCATTGTTATTCATCATGCTAATCCCCTCGTTATATGAACAGATTCGGAAATGCTCTGGGTTGTAATTATAGAAAAGGTTTTATCTATATCCAGAATTTCTTAAAAAGATCTCTGTAAATTTACATCTTCTTCATTGGTTACAAGTTTATCTATAACATTCTGATGTCACATCAAAATCAATATTGAACAATAAATATCAATTCCAAAGGTTCAAGATTACATTTTGATTTCATTACAACTTTAAATATTGATTTATTAATTTATTTGATAATATAAAGTGATAATTTAAGCCTTTTGCTGCAAATAATGTATTTAATGAAAATATTTCCGACTATAAGATAGTCCTTGTCAATCTCCTTGTTGACAGCAAATGATTTCAATTATCACTTTATTGTTTTATTTGATAATAATTTATTTGATACATAAAATATATTAGTTTATAACTTATAAAATATGTAATCTGAATAATATTATATAGTAATAAAATATAAATTAAACTCATATAAATATATCAATTATTTTATTTTTAACCAATCCAAGATCTCAGAATGTTTAATTCAAGTTATTGTTTAAAATAATAAAAGGTGTAAAATTCAAAATTTTGATAATTGTGTCATTATTTGTTTAAATGTATCAACAATGAGTGACATTTATTTGCATTCAGGCAGCCCGCCATATCACAATATGAATTTTTGTGCTGTCATATACAAAATTGGAAACACTAAAAAGCTTGAAATACCTCAAAATATATCAAAGGAAATGAAAGGGTTCATTGCAGCAATGTTGAATCCAGATCCAAAAAAACGATCCACCGCAACTCAATTATTACAATTGAAATTATTTTCTGAATTTGAATAAATTTTATATTTGATTTTCATTTTGATTTCTGAACTTTCTTAATTATTTTGTTTTAATGGATGGAATAATATTGAGGTCATTTCATCTAGGAAATGTTTCATTTGAGTTGTCCAGGTTGATTTCCTTTGATTTCTTTATATAATTGTGTGCAATGCTGCAGTTGTATTATAGGAACCTTTGGCAACCACAAAGGGGCCCTAAGCCAAATATCATTCTCAATATTAGAAGTCTCGGCATTCAATTTATCATAGTGATTGTACAATTACGCCAAGAAATTTCTCCTTTACTTTTGAAAACTACGAAAATTATCTCAATTTGAACAGAATATTTCCGTTGAAACTGGAATTTGATGAGAGGTTATATTGGATATAATCATTGTTGAAATGCTTAATAAAGTCTCCAGGGATAAATGTGGTCCAGGTGTAAATTGTATCCGTCCTTCTCTCATCTCAACTTTGTGACCAGCATTAATAATATGAGGTAATAATTATGCTTCATATTCAGGGTGATTACGTCACATGCAAGATATGACATCATCATATGAACATTTCTCGCCATGTCCACAAATTGCACTTGGCCTCTTATTAAATTCAAACTTTCACCCGTGAAATAATTATCAGTATCCCTGAATGCAGGCCCTGAATAAATATTAATTGAAATAAATAAAATAAAATGTTTAATAAATGTTGCTTAGAAAAGTATTTTGCCTTCTTCAAAAATATTTAGACAAAGATTTTGTTTTTCAATTTTTTAACTTCTTTTATGAACTGTATGAGTGAATGAGGCCCCATAAATGGTTGCACAGTTATAATGTTGATAATAGCAATTATAAATATCAGATATTAGTAGGTTAAACGCCATGGCCGTCATTGTGACCGCCCGTGTATTCATGATTCTATGTGCACACGCGATTTCTAGGTTTGAATTTGTTTATGATCGCGGCGCTTGACAGCAATGTTCCCACATGCCTATATCAATCTCAAGGTCCACGGCGGTCACATGTGCCCGCTTCACCATTTTACGCTAATATGACAATAAAACATTACACTGAATTTTATGAAAGATCTACTTGTTTGAAAATGTTTCTTTACCCAGAAGGACTTTTGCAAAGTTTTCCCTTGTCTTTAACCTGTTAAGTTTGTGACTTGAATGAGGTCACTCAATTAATGCACACATGCATAATGCTGTCAATCAATAAATACACACCTGCAAAGCTGTCAATCAATAAATGCACATACGCATAATGCTATCGTGAAATTCAGAAGCTTGCAATTTACAATAAATATATTATTAGTGAAATAAATATTAGCGATATTCATAATTTACATATGATTTGTCAGATGAGATTGCAATCGGTTTGTGATTATCTAAACCAGTGGTGCCCAAAGTGTGGCACGCGTTAGCCTTTTCATTTGCACTCTTTAAACTTCCATATTTGTTAAATTTTCGAAACATTTACTCTAACGTTGAAATGAATAATTATTGTTAATCTACAATCGAAAGTGATTAAAAAACAAAAAAGATTAAATATGTGTAAAAAATCAATATGGAATTTTTATCTTTAATACTAAAATGTTATATAATATATATTTATTTACTATTGATGTTGAAACCATTCCTGTTTTCAGTAATGTTTTGTTTTATTATGTTTTGCTATGTTTTGTTTCGTTTTGTTTCAGCCATATTAAAAAATATATAGGGCAAGCAAATTTTCAATAATGGTGGGAAGTTCTCTTATTGATTTGATTTTTCTATCTATAATCATTTCAACAAAAAATAGCCATATCAAAGAAGCAGAGAGTGAACTATAGCAATCGTTTCTTTCAAAGTAACTGGGAACTTATTCATCAACAAAATCTTTGCATAAGAAATATTGGCTTACAATCGACAATGAAAATAATCATCAAATGCGTTAATACTCCTCAAAACAATTCACTAACTAGTCGGAAATTGAAATGATTTTTAAATGAAACTGATGCTGAATATTTGATGTTCTTTATTTTTTCCGAAGTTCGATGCCAGCCTTTTATTATCAAGGAATTTGTGATTTTCTTTCCCTCTTAAACGATTTAATGAAGTCTCTAATAACAATGAGATTGATCAAGAAATATTCATTATTCAAATAATGAACTTGTTGCTCAGTTCGAAAAACAATTCACTTATTTTGATAATGAAAATCTTTTATTTAATATAATTGCAATTTCATTTTCAACTGATATTCATATTTCTCCAGTTGAATTTCAATTAGAATTCAATGATATTCAAAGCGACAGGAGAAGAAAGATTTGTGGCAATTTTACAACACTGAAATTATCAGTAAAATTTTCCTAAAATCTGAAAATCTTCTCTTATTTGGCAGTAGTTATTCTTGTGAGAAATTATTTTCAGCTTTGGAAATAATTAACAAAAACACGAATCGATTACTAAATTCAAATTCAAATATTCAACATAAAATTGCGAGGAATGATCCAATCGATTTTGAAAAATTAGCCAATAATATTAATGAATGTTTTAAATAAAAAATTTTAATTTGATACTTATTGAAAATATTGCGGGAATCACTGATCTGAACTGATTTCTGTTAGATTTATCAATGAATGCCAAATTGACACAATAAATATGATTTTAAAAAAATATTTGATAATACTTCATTGTGTTTGATATGTTAAACGACATCAGCTGAGATACGGATCAGTGCACATCAGCTGAGATACGGATCAGTGCATATCAGATGATAAATGGTTCAATTGTTACAAATTGTAACTTATTATTGTAGATTAAATATGTTTCATTGAATAAACAAATGAATTATTTTAATGAATTGAATTATATTTAGGTAAATTGGACCAGAAAATCTTTCATTCGTGTTATTGAGTGTGTCACCCTTTGTGAATTTATGGTTTATATAAAAAATAGTCTTCAAGATTAATGATAGATTATTTAATGTATTGAATTATTAATTATCAACTGCAAGTTTGACGGAGACTCCATGTTTATTTGAACCTGGATTGATCTCGGAGCTCTTTGAAATTGATCTTGCATTAACTCGGCTTCTCCTGTATTATTTTGCACTTTGAACGAATTCCTCGCTCCTTCGTTTTACCTAAGACAAAATTCACAAAGTGTGACTCACTCAATAACACGAATGAAAGATTTTCTGGTCCAATTTACCTGAATACTTTTTTTGCCGCAATATTTTCAATAGGTACCAAAATAAAATTTTCTTAAATAAAGAGTGCCAATTTAATAAATTAAAAATTTTTAATTTAAATCATTCATTAATAATATTGGCTAATTTTTCAAAATCAATTGGATCATCATTCATCGCTATAAGACAAATAATTATTTAATATTTATCTTTACAAAGCCAAGACATGCAAACATTTTTATTTTATATTTTCTTATTTATTATTATTATTATTAATATTATTATTATTATTAATAATAATATATTATTATTATTATTATTATTATTATTATTATTATTATTATTATTATTATTATTATTGTGATGTAATTATAATGGGATATTTGATTTCTCTAACCTTTACCTATATTATGTAATGCCTGCATGTGTGATTTATTATTTTTGATTGTCTGGATCAGCGCTGTCCAACTTTTCTGTACATGTGTGCCAATTTTATCTTTTTGTAGGTTTGGCGGGCTATATACTATAAATTTTAATTAAAAGTCATTTATAATTTTTTTTAGTATTTTATCAGTTCATAGTTCAAGAAAAAAAAGAAAAAAAATATTAACATAATATTTATTAATGTGAAAACTGCTTATTTATATGGGCAGCTACAAGAACTTTGATATTTATATCAATTTTAGTTGAAGAAATTCTTAAAATTTCTTCTAGTGTTTTGTCGGTCATTGAATTTCTATATTTAGATTTGATATATTTCATGTCAGAAAATGCTCGTTCACAAATATATGTACTACCAAACATAGAAATTAATTTTAAGCCCAAATCGCGCAATTTTGGATATTTGTCGTTTGGAAACATTTTGAATAAATTTACCCCTGTCTCCAGCCTTGATTTAAAAAATTCGTCAGCTTGCAATTCACATAATTCCATTTGATATTTAATATCGGTTTCTTCAACGTCGATGGTAGTCGGATTATTAAATAATTTTAGTTCTGGTTTAATTGCATCAAAATCAGAAAATCTGGCATCAAAATCTTCAACCAATTTGTCCAACATGGGTACATAATCTTTCATGTTTAATTGTTGACCGATTTCTTGCATTTCGATAGCAATTTCATTACAACACTCGAAGTGCACCAAATTGTTGTTAATCAAATGCGACCGAAGCAAACGTAACTTATTGCGGAATCCGATGATATGGCTTACCAGATGACTTATGTTTTGGTCTTTGCCTTGCAAGTTTTTGTTCAAAACATTCAAATATTCGGTAATATCTGCTAAAAATGCTAATGAAATTAAAAATGTTTTTTCATTAAAACTGGCTATAAATGATGAATCCAATTCTGTTTCCATAAGAAAAAGTTTAATTTCTTTATGAAGTTGAAAAAATCTTTTAAGGCATTTCCCTGCACTTACCCAGCGAACTTGGCTATGCAAAAGTAGATCACCATATTGGGCATCAAGTTCTTCAAGAAATTGTTTGAATTTACGATGAATGAGTGCACGGTTTCCGCCTCTTATTGCATTTGTTATTTTAATAATTGTACTCATCGTGCAACTTAATCCCATAATGTTTCCACATAAAGCTTGCTGGTGAATAATGCAATGCAACATTTGACAATTAATACCATTTTGTTTTAGCAGTCCAGCGAGTCCTATATTTTTCCCGACAATGGATTTTCCTCCATCAGTTACAATGGCAGTGCATTTTTCAAAACCACCATACATGCAAACAACATTTTTGAGTTCCTCATAAATATCTACACCTTTTGTTGTTGAATGTAGGGAAGCCAATTTCAGTAACTCCTCCGAAACATTAAAATCACCATCCACTGTTCGTACAAAAATCAGCATTTGGCTGGTATGAGATATGTCGGTGCTTTGATCAAGCGCAATTGAAAAATATATACAATTTTTTACTATGTCGGCTAATTTTTCAACTAAGAAGGTGTCCATATTTAAGATTCGTCTTGCAACAGTTTGGTGAGAAAGAGACTGAGAAAGAAACTGACTCGAACTGTTTTGCCATTTTATCCTCTCCAAATGCTTGAGCCATTTTAATTGCACACTTCTTAATAATTTCACCATCAGTAAATGGCTTTTTGGCTTTGGCAATTTCTTTTGCAACTGCATAAGAAGCATAAACAGATGCATCCTGAGCCTTACATGCGAGGGGGATAATTGATGTTTGCTGCTTAAAATTATTTTTTTAATTTTCAAGTATGACGATTCTCAACTCACCATTATATTTCGAATATTTGTCTGCATGCTGTGATTGATAATGACGCTTCAGATTATATTCTTTACATATAGTAGTATTCATCCGGCATATCAAACACAGATAAATTTCTTTCTGCTTCACAAACATATAATCAATTTCCCATCGTTCTTTAAATTCCCGATTCTCACTCGTAATTTTTCGTATTTTTTTTGCACTCATTTTATGACAGTAGTAAATATTAATATTTGTAAATTTTAAATAATAAAATAAGTTCGCTTGAAATAATAAAAAACTAAAAAATTAAAAAAAAAATTAAATACCAAATTTTTTAAATGTACTTACTTAATTTTATGTGTATATTAAGCAAATAAAATTTCACAATAAAAACAATCAAACACGCGTTTACAGATTTTAAATACATATGTATTTCATTGTACGTAATTAAACAACGTTTACAATTTTAAATATAGATCAGTAAAGTTTCATGACAAAATATAGATTAGAAAGAAAAATAAGACAAGTAATATTACTGATATAATGCTGGTCATATTTAAAATTGACAAAAATTTTAAAAAAAATTCCATTATACAGATATTTTTATTTTGTGAATGGGCCACAGAAAATGATGAGATGGGCCGCCAGTTGGACAGCGCTGGTCTGGATCCTCAAATTATGTCATTGATTATTATTTTCCAAAAAGCTATTGCTGATTGTGTTGGTGTCGACACACCGGGTACTATAAATAGTACCCCAATTTCTTAAATAAAGTTTTTTGGAATTTATCAATTATTCTTATTCTTTGCAAGTACTTTAATTTGAGTTTAAAAAATTTCTTCAGTATTTATTTCTGCATCCATTTCATTACATTCCATGACATCATCAAGAAGAAGGATACGAGACAAACCATTTTCTTCTTGACATAGTTAGCTTGAACTCTAATTTAGGATTTCATATTATCGACATTAAATATTTTATTTATTAGAAATTAGATATTTGTAGCAATACTGCTGAAATACTTTCCCAATTTCCTTGTAAGACTTAACATACATCATATCAGCAAACCCGCCTGGTATCTCAAAAATTGTAATCTACAAATAATTCAACATATTTCAAACCGATATTTTCATTTATTTTTTAACATTCAAGCAAGAAAAAATTAACAAAAATTTACTCAAGTGTACAAAAAATCATTTTATTCGTTTAATTATAATTTAATCTTTTAAATAATTAATTACATTTTTATAAAGCTCATTTTTGAAATTTCTAATTTTTGAAAAATAATCTAAATATTTAAAAAAATAATTATTAATATGCAAAGTTTGCCCCTTTACAAATATATTTCAAAATGAATCATTACAATTTATTCATATTTCTAATAATAATTATCTATATCTATATATATAATTATCAATGAAAATAATGATATTTGTTTGTTTAATAATTAATGCATTTTACACTTTTGAAATTTGCTTTCTGATATTACATTTTAATTAAATGCAAGAATTGATCAATTTAAATAATGAAATATTTCATATTTTGAAACAATTAAAATTTTTGTCTCAATCTGAAACTTTTGATATATTTTCGTCTCAGCTAGACAGAGAGTTGAGCTGTGTTGAGCATTTGACTGAATGGTAATTAATGTTTCAAGCTGGACTTGTTGATATATAATTGTATAGGATATTCCAGCAGATACGAGAACAATTCCACGAGGATTCCAACTCTGTGATTGTGAAATTAGGTATCATTCCTTCTCCTCCCTATCCTTATTGTCCTTGATTCCGTATTAAAGGTTTCGCTAACAACAAATATATCGATAAGTTTATGAACTGCTTGGATAAAGGGGATTTTAATTTTCTGTTAATGTTGCATCGGGTGCTGCATGTAATCTCCAGTGGGGAGAAATCAACAGATTCATCATATACTCCTCTCCAAATAGACGCTGCAAATGAAATCCATTCTGGATTCATTGATTATCTAAATGTGAAAAGCTTAAGTGAAATATGTGGAGAATTTTACGCGATTTCAGACGTCTCGAGTGACGAGAAATTGGAAGCTGATTTAGAATTGCCGGATTCAGCTGGCGAGTGGGGGAAGCTTGGAAAGCATTAATTGAAGATTGCAGCAATTCAGTGAGCATTTTGTGCCAATTTATCGAATCTCACAAGCCTTCCCGACAGCAAGCGGAAACGCGATTGGAAATTCCAGAGGATATTTCTGAGCTCGGAATCCGTTTGGAACGAACTATCCAATTGAGACAATTGCTCCAATCAGCTGGTGAGCAAGTTGGACTTGTCCAGCAAGCAGTTCAGTTGCAACGCAATCACAACGCAATCGATGACAAATCCTTTGGCAAATGGCAATTTATTGCATCCAATTTAATTGGTAAATAATAAATATCAATTGTTTTTGATGCATGATTGTGATTGGTTGTTTTTATTTTATGGCTGATTGTGATTGGTTGTTTTTATTTTATGGCTGATTGTGATTGGTTGCTTCAAATAATTGGCTATTTTGCTATCGAATATTGATTAGGAGTTTATTTTCATTGCGTGTGATAAACCGTTAGGCTGCACACAGTAAATAAATCGACGCGTAATATGACTAAATGACTCAGCAGCGTAACGGTTGAACAAATTTCCCTCAACAATTTCTTTCATGCTCTTTTTAAATTAAAATGTCCAAATAATATTATGCCAATCAGGAACAGCGTGGCAAAATTTACAGAAATAAATATCGGATCACTGATGGATATTTTGAAAGCAAGATTATCGTTGTATTTTTAAGTATTACATTAATATTTAGAAGTTCCCTACATTGTTTCCCCCCCTCCCCTTGGAAAAATTCCTGTGGACGCCCATGCCATCAATCCACTTCATTAACCTTGTTCAATTAATTTAAATAAACCTTTTTCCACCTCTAGTTTATTTATATAATTTATCATCATGAAATTTCTCAATGAATTTAAAATGCGATATTTTCCTAATTGTTGCTTTATTCCTGAACAGTTGTCATGCAGTCAGGGCCGGCTGTGGGTTTTGCGGGGCCTCGGGAATATATTATATGCGGAGCCTTTTCACAAAGGAAAGAAATGATACATGAACATAATTTTATCAATTTATTTTATGGAATATTTATTCCTTCAACATATTCAATAATATACATACATAATATTGTATTTAATAAAAAGCTTGACTATGAACCAGTAAAGATATCGATGTTTTTTTTATATTCACAAAAATAATATTTTTTATTCTTATTTCGTACAGTTGCTTTTACTGCTAATTCCTCGATAATATAGTCAAAATGTATCTGTTTTGTTGCCTGCTCTATTGACAAGCCTCCCTCTTGTTTCACGGTTAATCTTAAATAATTTTTAATTAACTTTAATCTGGAAAAACTGCGTTCGGCGGAAGCCACTGAAAAATGCGTTGTTGTCATAATTCTCAATGCTATATATGAAAGCGCGGGGCTCGTTAAAAATCGAGACCTCCCAACTGGCTCTAGATGCAGTTCATAATCAGCAACTAATTTTGTTTTTGAATACTATCAACGTTTTTTGACACGAAAAATCTTGTGATATGTTGATAAATGAATATAACTTGACTACAATAGTTACATCTAGCAAAAGCTAAAAGGCCATTAATATGGAAGTGATCCTGATCCCCACAAAAATATTGTTTTAAGTATGCATTGCAAAAGCGGTATCAAATTTTATAAGAAATGCGTTTAGTATACTTAGATATTTAGAATCACGTTTAAAATTCCCCCACTAAATCAATTTTAAAATATATTTTTTACTTATAATTAAAAACTTAGTTTTATAAAAAAATATAGTAAAAATTTGTTTCTATGTTTCTCTTAAATCAATCCATCCACATAAATTCTAACGCGCTTCCTCTTTTCGCTTCCAATGCTCATAAGCTGGATTTATTCTCAAGGTACTATATGCTTCCCATTTGTCTGTATAGATTTTTGTACCAGGAATCAAGGCCGTAACAAGGCATTATTGCGCTCTGTGCGGTTCATATATATTGCGCCCCCAACACGCGAATTCAAAACAGCCTACAATAATAATTATAATATTTATGTTAAGATTGTTGACTATGTATTCATCTCCAGCTATTATATAATAGACAGTAATGCTCTTAAAATTCTGTTGCTAATTGAAAGGAAAATCAGAGAAAATCGGGATTTTGCCTCAGCTAGGGTTCGAAGACTCAGAGCGTAGGAAAAGTTGGTAAACGAATTAGGGAAAGTAGGGAAAAGAAGAAATAGAATTAAGAATACGGAAAGGTGAAAAGGAATCAAACTAAACAGAAACCGAGGAAAACGTGAGTCAAGAGAATCTATAGGACTAAAAGGTGAATATTATTTGTTTGCAAAGCATCAACGCCAAGCGGAGAATCGTATAAAACTTTGATTAGTAATTGTAGCGTGGTAATAAATTGTGAACCTGTTGTTTCAATATACGTCGGGTCGTTCATTGTTTTGCTTTAAAGAACACTAGGAGTCAGAGAGAACCGACTTAAAGTAATCCAAAACCCAACAACTCCATAAACCTATCTTTACTTGACCGTACGACGATATCTTATCTACTTCCGTTGATCCAGACAGGATGGGTATACATCGCTCACTATATAAGTGCAAAGATCACTAGATGGAAATATACACCAAATGGTCTACTAGCGACTTCGTACACCTGATAGGAACGGTTTAACTGACCACGTCAGTTCACTTTGATTGTTACTCGTTCGATTTAATAATGCTAAACAGTAAGGTTCCTTTATGGACTATTTTAATTTAGTAAACGATAAACTCGAGTTTAACTTTGAATCTTAATCATATTGCTATTCAATTCTAGTTTAATTAAAAGTTATTATACCGTAACATGCACAGTGGTCACTTACCGTGTCTTTCAATTTTATTAGACACTAATACTAATAGTTCTTGAAAATTCTATTAAATGATTTTAGTTAGTTTTAACCGTTCAACGGATAGTAATGACACTGGTATTAATCCACCGATGGAATTTCGTCGTCATCCCTGATTAAATTTACTCGCCCACCGATAATTTTCTTTGATGGTAGGGACTGACTGGTTTAACTGTGTTGAGAAGGGGGTTAATAATGATTGTCTGAACACGAGAACTTATAATCTAGGCTGAAACGAATGAAGGTGTTCTGATGATTTAGAAATTTTGTTAATAGAAATTCTGTTATAAAGTTTTTAGGAATATTAATGATTTAGAAATGGCAAAACCAACTGCGTCGAATCCCACTTTTCTACCTTGTTTTCCTGCGCGGATAAGAATGCGTCGATACGTACAATGCAAACCGAAATTGGACATCTAAAGAAACGAATTGAACATATGGAGGGAACATGGTTCACCCCGTCCAGATGAAAAAGTCTACTAAGAAGTGCTCCGTCTCGAACATTGCAGGGATTGCCGGCTGGAGGAAGGCCGCTCGAGATAACACGAGATAACAGAACCACTTGATATTATGGACACCGATAGACAAGCACGGAATGACAATTCGGTCGGCACAGTTGAATTATTTTATCGAATTTTGATGAAAATAAATTACCATATACGCTTAGCATATATTAATCAAATGTTTGTAATGCAATATTATATAAATATAGAATTTAGAAGAACCAATTACAGCCATATTTATCTTGGTTGTCCTTATTATAAGTAGGTCAAAGGCACATGCAAAATATAGGTTATGCAAAACTCCTGAGGCCCAAAGGAGCAATAGAAAAACCCTGTGGTCTGCTGGAGTAATAAGGGGACGGGAGGTAGAGTGGTACTGTTTCAGATGCCCATTATCTACCTACTACTGTCGATATGAACGGCTCACTGTTTGATTTGAGTGAGCTTCTGTATGTAATGTATGTTTGATATATTAATCATAGTGTCGTTCATGGTTTTTTTTGTATGAAATATTACCATTTATCTATTTATTGTGAGTATTGACTAGATTCATGTGTTTGATAGAACTCCTAAGAAATGGGACGTTTACTAAATAAGAAAATTACTTTATTATTATTGTTGGGTTTTATGATATCAAAATCAACTGTTGGTTACCCTGACTCCACGTGTCCAAAATTAATAAACACAAACTCCCAACGTATATTTGTTTTATAAAAATTTAGAACTCTCACAATTAATTACACCGTTGGTCCACCACAATTCTCACACAATTTCAGATCAGACTCCGCTCTGGAAGGTCTCAACCTTGTACGATTAAAAGAATAAGTTTCACCTTTTGATTTGAGTTCAGCTCTCTAATCCAATCTCTTTTGACACTCCTTGTCTAACTCTTCAGTTTTTACTATAATTCTTCATTCTTCTTTTTCTATTCCTCTAACTCCTAATGTCGTTTTCTTCTTCCCTACCTAAGGCTATCACCCTATATGTGAATTTGGAGTTTCCTTATATACTCTCATAATCCTTGTAATTGACCTATTTTTGATCTAATTGGTTTTGACTTTCTTAGTTACCATTACCTAATTAGCTATTTCTGTTGATCATCTTCCTAATTCCCCTTCTTTTGTTTACCTTCGTTTATCCGGCTGTTTAGATAATTGCTCTCTGAATTCTCTATTTGTTTATCCTTCCAAATTGCCGCGCTCAGGTTTTCGATTGGCTCGGGCTTCCCATAAGCTCGGGTTTCCCATTAGCGAATTAATTAATTAATTAATATTTTGTGTTTTTTTATTTGCCTGTTTTACGACCATTTCTAAACATTTTCTAACAATTTCTTGCTCACTGTCTTCTTCACCATCCTCTAATCTACCCATGTCTCGTTTTCCAGCTTCAATTTCGATAACTTTTTACTTTATTCCACTTACTCAGGTTTGCGCATTTTTCCATTTCATGTCTGATTGTACCCTTTTATAGTTCTGTTTTAATCATATCTTTCTTTGGCATTGCTTCTCTGTTTGACCGGCATTCAATTTCGGGTTTTCTTTTAATCTGAACTATATAATTTAATAATTTACTTTTAAAACCTCAACAATATTATTGAAGTTCGAATTTCTCATTTCATCGTCATCATTCAACAGCTTTTTTTAAGTAATTCCTGCCACCGGCTGTCCAAAACTGGAATAGAAAGCGCAATTGGGAGTATTCCTAGTAATGGTGCTCAACTGACCATTGTGTACAGCACAAACTTGGTCACTACCATGGGCACACAGATAGAGAAATGAAATATTGTGGACCCGTTAAAATGAATATATTCCAGTGTAAATTGATGACCTAATCCATCTGATTTCATCTTTTATTCCCAAGATGCCAACATTATTCATGATATTTATAAACTTATATAAAATATTGGGATTTGTAATCAGAAAAGGGAAATGGGATTTATACGAGGATTATAAGTCCATGCCAAATGTTGACATGATTGATAAACTATTAATGAATGGGAAAGATAAGAGTTTGGGGAGCTGCATGAAACCAAAACCGATTAAGTTTATGTTTTCGTTAATTGCGTGAAATTAAATCAATGAAATCAGGAACAGATCTATTGGCAACGGTCCATGGACCGCACTCAGGAGGAGTTTACATTTTACTTATACAAGCCAATGTTTTACAGTTCCAATGTTGAGCATTCAATGATTATTAAATGTTGATAATCATTGGGCTATAGGTTATGTTGGAAATCACGTAATTATAAGCCACCAATAGATTAAGATATCCAAAATAAAATGTTTCATGAGTAGGAAGCCTTCCTATCAAATCTCTAGTAGTCATCCATATTTAGAACATTTTCATATATAATTATAATGAGTAGTATAAATGAATTATAAACTCTCAAATATTTTCTAAATTAGAAATTATTCATAGAAATTACTAAATAAATGTTGATATTCATTTATATTTATAAATTTATAATGTTTAAAATGAATAAAATAAAAATATAAATTTAATTATTTATTGTTTGAATGCATCAGTTAAATTTATTATTTAGGAAACAAAATTAAATTAAAATAAGTTACTAAACTTCCGTAATTGTTAAAATATTTTATATATTACATTTTAATCAATTCTCATTGGACAAATAATTGCATAATTAATGGAGTAAATTATAATTATTATTTATTTCATTATTTTATTTGATACAAATCAGCATGGAATTCGAATCATTTATTGATGCCATCAGATCTGGATCAGGAGGATTATTCACCAGGTATTTCAAGGCCGAATATTTGGAGCGCAAGGTTGATATCAATTTGTATTGAATATATTTGCATATTTATTGAGTTGCGGGCGCGGGGGGGGGGGGGTAATTATTATATTTGTGATAAGCTGCTAGATCAGTTATGCACAACCATTAATAATGCTGAAATGCTATAGCCAGTTGCCGCCAAGAACTCCATAACAACATAAAGCAGCTCATAAATTTATTATTATTATTATTATGTAAATTGTAAACTTTATTACAAAAATTGATTTGCTCTTTGTTGGAATGGAAATTGCTTATTTGAGTTTTGTTTTAATTAATCGCATTCTTTATATAGTAGCGCTCATATTAATTCACGCGATTCCTTTGTAGGATTTAGTATTGATTAGCAAATATTTGTGCAAATATAATTTGTGAGTGATTGTTGTGATATTGATTATCAATACCAGATGGGATATTCCTTTCTCATTGCTCTTATTGTAATCCTTTGTTTAAATTTCTATTCATTATGAATATATTATTCAGGATGCAAATGGGGACAGGCCAATTCATATCGCAATCAGAGCAGGTCACTCAGATATGGTCAAGCTGCTCATTGATCACCATTGTGATATTGAGGCACTTGATAAGGTACATTTGGTGATTATTTATTTATTTTATTTATTCGCATTCCAGAGGCGTTGGCGGCCAATTCATATCGCATGCAATGCAGGTCACTCAGATATGGTCAAGCTGCTCATTGGTCACCATTGTGATATTGAGGCACTTGATAAGGTACATTTGGTGATTATTTATTTATTTTATTTATTCGCATTCCAGCGGGGTTGGCGGCCAATTCATATCGCATGCCTTGCAGGCCACTCAGATGTGGTCAAGCTGCTCATTGATCACCATTGTGATATTGATGCACGTGCTGAGGTACATTTGGTGATTATTTATTTATTTCATTTATTCGCATTCCAGAAGGGTAAGCGGCCAATTCATCAGGCATGCCGTGCAGGCCACTCAGATGTGGTCAAGCTGCTCATTGGTCACCATTGTGATATTGAGGCACTTGATTGGGTACATTTGGTGATTATTAATTTATTTTATTTATTCACATTCCAGAGGGGTTGGCGGCCAATTCATATCGCATGCCGTGCAGGCCATTCAGCTGTGGTCCAGCTGCTCATTGATCACCATTGTGATATTGATGCACGTGATGAGGTACATTTGGTGATTATTTATTAATTTCATTTATTGGCACTGAATGAATAATATCTGACAGTTCAAGCAGTGACTCACTACTGAGTAGTCTCTAAAGTAAGCTAAAAAGTAAAGTAAAAAAATGACCTAATCACGTTTAGTACTCAGTATATACCCCAAAATAATTCATACACACACACACTCAGTAAAAACAATTAAATTAATTTTTATTTTTATCTAATAATTTTTATTTTTCGACAGTTCTAATATTCAAATATATTTTTATTTAGATGATTTTCATTGGTCAAATTTTAATTTTATTTAGCATTTAATTTCATATATCAAATATACATATCAATATACATAGATTAGGAGGTGAAATGTTGATTTTGGGCATTTGATAAATTGCTTTGCTGAGGTCAATATCAAAATGAATATGCAGAGAGTAAAATGGTTGAAATTAATAAGATTGAGGGGCAACCCACCAAAGGTGCATAACATCTAACGCGTGTAAAATATCTCTAAAATCGATGAAATTAAATGCTAAAGTTCGTTCGTATGTTCATTCACCGCAAATTGCTTTTCCTTTAATTTCTGAAACGCTTTTATTCGCTTTTATTTTGTATCTGATAATATATATTTTATTTGCGATATCCTCTTCACTAGTTATTCCCATCCGATGCATTTTGAGGCCGCCTAATTGACCGCAGGATTCTAGGCATCCGTTTATTGAGTATAAATATTTAGTTCTAATAATAACTTCTGCGTGAGTCGCGTCGAACTAGAAAAGAAAGAGGAGGGCAAGGTAATAAATTTTTGTTTAATGACAGCAAGTTGTGAGATTATCCGAAATTTGAGATATTCTTTTAATATTATTATTTTATTATTATTATTATTATTATTATTATTATTATTATTATTATTATTATTATTATTATTATTATTATTATTATTATTAGTATTATTATTATCATTATTTATTAATATTATTATTATTATTATTATTATTATTATTATTATTATTATTATTATTATTTTTATTATTATTATTATTATTATTATTATTATTATTATTATTATTATTATTATTATTTTTATTATTATTATTATTATTATTAATATTATTATTATTATTATTATTATTATTATTATTTTTATTATTATTATTATTATTATTATTATTATTAATATTATTATTATTATTATTATTATTATTATTATTATTATTATTATTTAAAACAATAAAATGATAATTTAAGCCTTTTGCTGCAAATAATGTATTTAATGAAAATATTTTCGACTATAAGATAGTCCTTGTCAATCTCCTGGAATTTAGCAATGTTCTTCCCCAAAATACCTTTCAATCTTTCTTTTATTTCCTTTCTCTTAATTCTCATTGGTTGTAAATATAATGAATTTTTTTACTAAAAACTTTTATAATTTTTACATTTAAAATTTCAAAATGACGCAAACTAAAAATTTTTAAATTTTTTATACAGCTTCTATAATTAGCTTCTAGAAGCCTAATAAAATATTTGAAAATATTCTAAATAAAGCCTCCAATAACCACTTATATACGCTATTTAAATATTTCAATAAATGTGTCAATTTTTATTTTCAAATCCTATTTTTTAAATTTTTCTATATTATTCTAATTATTACTTTTTAATTTATTCTATTTTTTTAATTTCTTTATATATTGTCAGTTATTCTCAAGGTCAATGACAACAGATCAAATTCATGATTTCATTGATTTCTTCTTTAATGTTGGCTGTCTGTTTATGATGAGAATTGCTTCTTTGAATCTGACATTTTTCTTTTGCATGTTTCCATTAGCTATTATTATTATTGAAATATTTTTTCTTTCCTCTGTTGGCTGACACTGCCGGAGATGTCTGCCCAACGAGGATGTTCCACCAGGATATATATGTTCTTTAACTCTTTGGTGCAAGGTCCTGAGAGTACTTCCAATGTAGATTTCATTGCATACCTTGCACGTGATGCAATAGACGATGTTTTTTCTAAAGCACATATCTTTCGGTGTCTGGCAGTTTTTCATTGTGCAATTGTTTTCTCCATTTATGTTGCCTGCCAGAGCCCTTCTCAATGTCCAAGATTTATGTGCTATCCGAATTGGAAGACCGGTACGTTTAAGTTATTTCAGGATCTTGAAGTCGAGTATTTCACTGATGAATGGTATATTCAGATATAAATATTTCTGATTCTTTTGTGTTAATTCCCTAGATCTTCTTGGGGTAGAATTCAATCTTACAATGTCCTCACCTAGGTATCCGTTTCGGTGTAGGATTATATTGAAGTTTGATTGTTCTTTAAAGTTTTCGTTTTTCTCCGTGCATCGATTGGCTATTCTTCGTTTCTCGTTTCTTATGACATGTACTTTCTGTAAGTATGGAAGCGCTGATCTTTGGTGCATAAATATACTTACAGAAAGAACAAAGAATTAGTAACCGACCTCACAAATTGTCTATCCAAAGGTGAAAAAGGATTACTTTCACTAGGACCAAAGTTCAGTATAAACAGAGAAATAGATGAAGCAGCCATCCTCAATTTCAAAACAGCTCTTTGTCGCATTGCGTACCAGATCAAATGGAACAATACAATACCGCATGAAAATGAAAATAGCGAAAACCAGCTCCCAGTATACATAAACACAGATAAACTCTATCAACCAAATCCTGATGCAGAATTAGATTCAACACTCTCAAAGGTCTGTCACAAAATCATGGAGTTAGTTGAGAAGGAAAGAAGAAAACCATATCTCTCAAACCTAACGAAAGACGAACAAGCAATATTAAAATCCCTTAAAAAGAAACCGTACGTTTACTTACCAAGTGACAAGGGGGGAGAATTTTGCATTATAGAGAAGAATCGTTGCTGTGAAGCTGGTAATGAACACCTCGGCATCATCGAAACATACAAGAAAGTCAGCCGCATGTCACCAAACACCATCGAAATGAAGATCAACAAAGTATGGAAAGCCATAGCTTTGGAAATGAGGCTCAACAACAGAATAACCAGCAGCTTTGTCACAAAAAATTCTGATCTTCCTAACTTCTACCACCTAATTAAAACTCACAAAGAGGGTCCTGGTATCAAAATTAGACCTATAGTGTCCAACAAAAATGGACCAACAACTAAAACAAGTTGGCTCCTTGCAAAGATCTTGAAACCTTTATTGGACACGATACCACACCATCTTCAAAGCAGCGACTGCCTCATGACAAGACTAAATAATAACATGACTTGTCATAGAGAATTCCAATACCCATTTAGTATACCCAAAAGAGGCTATTCAAGGTTTAGAAAAGAAATTAAGAGAAAGCAACTTGTTAATAAAGGAAATGATTTCCATACTTACAGAAAGTTAATGTCATAAAGTACGAGAAACAAAGAAAAGTCAATCGATGTACTGAAGAAAATGAGAACTATTAACGAGAATCAAACTTTAATAAATGACGTTGAAAGAATGAATTCAACCTCAACACAAAATAAGAAGAAATATTTTTTATCTGAATATTCCATATTTCATCGACAATGAAGGTCTGGCAAACAACACCAAAAAAACTGCAAGACACCAAAGAAAATGTCCTTTTGAAAAAACGTTTTTTACTGCATCAGGTGCAATGTATGAAATGAAACATACATTGGAAGTACGCTAAGAACTTTGCATCAAAGAGTTAAAGAACATCTAGATCTGGGTGGGAAATCCCAAGTATACAGACATCTTCAACAATGTCAACCAAGGAAGGAAAGGAAAAATATTTTAATGGAAATCTTAGCCAATAGAACCATCCAAAAGAAATGTAAGTTTACTGAAACGTAAGCTGGTAATTAGATAGTAAAAACTAAAAAACAATAATCAATAAATCAATAATCAATATTCGATAAATCAATAAATCAATAATCAATAAATCAATAATCAATAAGTTTTGGTTATGGATTAGTGCGGTTGAAATATGAAATAAAAAACATGACAAATCATACATAATGAAAAGATATATCAAAATGAATATTATGGACTAGATGCCATTCAGTTAGTGATCACCACCATTTTATTCATGAAAATAATTTCACGGGCATGGCATGTAATTCATCCAATTTAAAAGCCCAAATAAAAAATTCATCCAAATCTATTTTCATAATGCTAGTGGATTTGATAATTATCTAATATTCACTGAATTGGCACCTGATTTTTGTGTTTTCTGTATGCGCCTTCGGATTCCTTGCATCATTTAGAATGACCCTTTTGGATCGGATTATTAATATAGGAATGTCTTGTTCAATTTGTTGAGGATACCTAAATAGCAAATAATATAATAAATAAGTCATTTACCTGGGGGCAGGGGTAGATTGTCATGACAAACGGAATGATCTATGGGAACTCGGAGAAGAAAACGGAAATAAAAATAAATAAGGAAAATGAGAAAGATAAATCAAATAAAAGAAAACAAAGAAGAAATTAAAACAAAGTTCTTTGTTAATTATGAAGTGCAAACGAAGGAGTAATTTCAAATTCCTGAAAAACTAAAACATGGGAAATTCCGTATCTTAACAGCTTGTTAAGGATATCGAAATGGCAGGAAAAGTTGGCATAACACCTAAAGGGAAAACGTGACATATATCGATATCTGTCAGAGATAAGGCTGAAATAGCGGGGAACAGAGAAGAAAAAATGGAAAAACAAATTATGTCAAGTACCGCAAATGTACCGCAAGCCATAAAAGGGAAGACAGGGAAGTCAGAAGGGAGAAGTGAAAATAGAGTAATAGGGAAATTTAATAAGAGAATTGAAAGAGAATTAAAAGGAGAATTGAAACAGAGTTAAAACAGAGTGACAGAAGAGAAACTGATTGATAATATATAATTGATTGGAAAATTGACGAGAATCTTTTGTAAAATTGAATAAAAGTGAAAGTGGAGTGAATAAAGTTGTGGTCAATGCAAATGGAACAATCGATCAACGTATCTTGTGATTTAGTTCTTTGACGGCTAGTGATTATTGTTACTGTTACAGAAAATTATACGAGAAGGGCTATTCTTCACGTCGTGTCGCAATAAGCTCTGTGTAATTAATTGATTTAGAGTTAATTGGTTGTAATTGCAACTTGTACGACTTATTGTGAATATTAATAAAGGTTTATCTTGTTCGGGATTGTTAATTTGGGTGTAGTGCCTCTGACTAGCACCTTTATTAATTTAATAATTGAACTAAAAATATATTATTAAATTAATTAAATTAAAATTTAAAATTAAAAACAATTGTTTAAATAATCTTTTATTTTCACTTTTTACAAAATCATTATCAAATTCAATTTAAAAAATCATCAAATTCAAACATGTCTAACGAAGTAACTGAAGTTGTCACTGAAGTCGAACAAGTTGAAGAAGTTGAAGAATCATCAAATCGAGTCAAAACCAATGGATCAAATATGTCAAAAATACAGGAAACAGAAACCTTCATCATATTCACAATGATATTTCTGATGATGTTCAAGCTATTCGACAATGTTAATAACAATAAATTATTTGTTCAAGTTAATTCTATGTCTCTACGTTGGGAATTAATAAAACACACACAAAAATAAATAACAAAATAAAATCAAAATTTGCATACCTCTGAAAAATATCAACCGAAAAGGAAATTGCGGTGAATGAAGGAACAAACGATGGAACGAAATATAACATTTATTTTCATTAATTTTAGAGCTTTTTACAAGTGTTTACCACATCCAGATGCTGTAATTCATTTGTTCGTTCTTTCGTTTATCCTAAATTTTTATTTTTTATTTTGTTTCAACTTTTAATTTAGCTTTTATTCCATGACTGTGTGTGTGTGTGTATCATATATCCTGGCCTAAATACTGAGAACTAAACGGATTTAGCTTACTTTTCATAAAGATACAATCTAACCTTTTTAGCTTACATCATGTACCACTCAGTAGTGAGCCAATGCTTGAATGCGGACGGGCTATTAGTTGTTTAACTGTCCGATATTATTTATTCGGTGCTTTGTTCGACTTTTTATCAATATTCACCTTTTTTCATCAAAATTTACTACTCATCTCTTTTTTATCAACAACTGCATTAATAAGATCAAGTTGTGTGATTGGGCCTAAGCTGGGCCGCCTTCAAGCATTGACACACACTCATAATGAATCTCATTGGTTCATTTCCCTAGAATGTGATTCACCAATGAAAATTGCTGTGAGATATGGCTATCAAAGCATCATTCACATTCTGATTTTCAATTTGATTTGTCACTCTAGTTTCCATTTCGCTTGACCCGTTCTTGTGACTTTCACTGCCCTGAATGCTTTACAGCGAATTTCAATTCATAAATCTAATACTAAATGCGATTCAATAGGTTTATAGTGAAATCTGTTTCCAGTTAAATTGATAATAAGGGACTTATTCACAATAAATGTTGCGCCCCCCCCCCCCTAATGTTATCTGGCACATGTGTGGAAATGCTGCTCCCTGCTCAGTAATGCTGATTGCATAAATAGAAATAATCAGTTTCAAAATCATTTCAACCGCTTCAACTGTAAATTGCATCATAAAGATCAGCTAATAATATTTATCATTCCAATATTGCTCAAATGACCTGATATTATGTCATTACTTGCTTGGCTTTCCCTTGTAGGAATCACCTGCTGGCGGTCACAGCTATGGTTGCCAACATTTCTTTATTCACCTTTGATTGTTTGGATGATTGTTTTTCATGGCTCTTAATGGTTATGAATGCCGCTCAATAATTGATATTCATTGTGCAGGGGCCCCTTCAATGCTGTCAATATAAATGTGATAGCAAAATCATATCGGCATAGAATGCATTTTATTGTTCTCTCTATTCTGATATATTATCATTTCTATAATATATAAATATTTCATTAATTGCGATTCAGTCTAATTTGTCCCCTATGGACATCGCTGTAAGGAATAAGAATGAGGAACTCATGGAGATTATCAAGGGTGGAATATTGGAACGGCAAGTATGTTTTCACGTGTTTATCATTCACTGTATATTTATCGCTATAAAATGATCCAATTATTCATTTTGATTGGTCAATATTCAAATTTGGCACAAATATTTATTGATTCTATTAAAACAAATTGATAATTTATTGCTATGATTTATTTGACTAGGATAATTGGATCATTTTATTATTTGTGATCAATTTCTCCTTATATTGATGGAATCATATTATTGCGGTCGCCATTTTTATTTATATTTGCTTCCAGGTTTTACATATCTTGACTTGACATAATTCTATTCAGATTTCAATGATGGGCCTGCAATGCAATCAGTCCTGTGATCACGAGCTGTGCCCGATATGTAGGTCATCAATTTATATCATTATATTTATTTCATATTTGTTTATATAATAATTGTAGTGATTTACATATATTGCGTAATGATTGTTGCACTAGGTGATTGTATGCGGGAAGGCATATCAAGGAACAATGAGGGATTGCCATTGCATCATGAGTGATAGGCAATGCAATTGTATTCATTACTATTATGAAGTAATATTGCGTGTGCACTAATATGCATGTTTATATATTTTTATATTTGTATATATATATATATATATATATATATATATATATATATATATATATATATATATATATATATATATATATATATATATATATATATATATATATATATATATATATATATATATATATATATATATATATATATATATATATATATATATATATATATATATATATATATGTGTGTATGTATTACCACAAATAACAACAATAATAATAATAATAATTAATACAACCTTTATTAAAATAGCAAAGAAATAATACGCACCTGTGACACAATTAACAGGACATCTCTCGTTTGTAAAGTTCTTTGTTTTGTTAATCAAACAATAGTTTCAAGCTAGTAATTCTCCAATCTCTAGCTTGAGTATGGCTTATTCTTGTTTAATCAGGAAACGGTAAATTGTTATTAAGTCTTATAAATTTTGCTTTCCTTTCTATTACATTTTGCTTTAGGCTTTCCTGTATTCTTACCTTTCACTTGGCAATGCCTAAATTCTTTATTTAATTTATTCAATTTAGTTTCTTTTGCTTTATTAAAAAGATTTTTCTTTTATGCTTTTGGCGATATTGATTTTTGATTTTTAAATTTTTTAATTCTCTATAGTAGGCTGTCCAACTGGGGCCCGCAAGCGCATTTTACTATGAATAAATTTATGTTACCGTTCGTTAAAAGGTTAACAGATCACAAAATGTAGTCACAGTTTCGTGGAAAATAATAAAAATAAATATAGCAACACTACAATTACAAATATATTACGTTGCGGTATTTTCAACTCGCATAATTAATGAGCATAAATAAATTATTGCAATTGTGAGATGGAAAGGTAAATGAAATAGATATGTGAAAATATGAAGGAGAAATTTAATGGAAACGGTTGGAGTGAAATAGATATGAAAAGCAGAGAAATGCCAATTTGTAGAAAATCAATAAATGATTAATGTTTAGAATTTCCAGTTGGAAAACAAATCATAAATCAAAGAGATAATTGGGAACCGCATGATAGAAATGGCTTTGTCAGGAAATGCACAGATGTAATTCCCTCAGCAATTTGGGAACCAAGTGCAGTAAACACAAGTTACCATTAATTAATGCTTATTTTCAGGTGGCAGTCGAGGGATTTGTGATGAGGGAGATTGCTGTAGATTATTTTAGCTTAGAGCCATTAATTATAGGGATAATTCAATTATATAAAGATAAATTACATAAGAAACCGCCTAACGCTAGGAGAGAGGCAACATGGGATAGATACGGAGTGATAAAGGTAAAGGATAATTGTGTACTATAAGCGCGGCGCTTCAAGAACCATTTCCCCCTTTACTAATTACTCATTAAGCATTTTATATTATTATTTATGTTAATATTATTTATTTAATTATTTATTTTTACTGATATTATCTGAATATTTATTTTATTATTATTTCAATTCATTTTATTGTTATTATTATTATTTCTTAATTATTTTTTTAAAATTATTTTTATTTTATTTCATTATTTAAATTTATATAAATTTTTATTGCATTATTAATAATAATAATTCAATTAATTAAAATATTAATTATTTGGTTTTCGTAATCAATTATACATTTAAATGATATGCAAAAATAAAAATTGGGCAGCCTTTATAATAATAATAATGATAAATTAATTTGATTATTTCTATGTTTAGCTCTTAGGGATAAAACATTTATGAAAGGATCACCAATTGGAAGTGGGGCATTTGGAGAGGTTTATAAATGCAAGGGATCTGGGATAGATACAGAGTTTGCTGTCAAGCGGGTAACATTGAATAAAATTGATGAGAAATACATCGAAGGAAATATTCATAAATTCCTACCCAAATTGGACCACAGCAGAATCATTCGATATTTTGGAGCGATCCAGACTGAAGACCAATTATGCATTTTCATGGAATACCTATCTCAGGTGAGTTATACATTTCATTTCTTTTGCATTACTTAAACAAAGGTGCTTCACTTGTCCCTCTGCCCATCTCTACCTTACTCAGTGATTGCATAATAATATGAATGATTACATCACCATCAGTGATCGAGTAATTGTTATTTGTGTAATTGCAATAATTTACCGCAACGTGAAATTTATTCTTGCAAACTATATTTATAAGCTAATTTGTTAAATAACACTAGATTATATATTTCACGCATTGGTGGGCTTTGGGACAATTGGAACCGCTTTCTATACAAATTGGTTAATAATATTATTTATTGGATTTTCCTCCAATGAAATTTTATTAAATTAATCTAACTAATATATTTGGTGAATTTGAGATTATTATAATAGATATTCTACCTAAATGACCAGTAGAATAATTGTTCCCGTTTTTAGGGCTCCCTTGAGAATCAAATCAGGAAGGAAAGGGGCCTGTCAACAAATACTATTCTCAAATACAGCAAACAGATGCTCGAAGGCCTAAAATTCCTGCATGAAAATGCAATCATTCATCGAGATATAAAACGTAAATAAAAGCATTTATAATATTTCTAATTCAATTATTAATCAGCGGCAAATATATTGATTGGCCCCGAGAACAATATAAAATTAGCAGATTTTGGTATCAGCCGGTCATTGATGAGGACTGCTGGCAACTCAACTAATGCTCACACATTTGTTGGAACTGTAAATTTTATGGCTCCTGAAGTTCTGAAGGAATCCCCTTACTCGATGCCAGCTGATATCTGGTCTGTTGGCGCCACTATAATCAATATGATTACTGGTTAGTAATATTTTATTAATTTGATTTCATATAATAAATATATTTGTTATTATTTATATATTCAATGAACTAACTCGACGATTCAAAGATAAATTTATATTGAATTACCTGTAAAATGGAGAAATAATCATTATAAAATGGCAGCTTTGTGTCAATAATTATAAATTATTACGGATATTTTGGCCGGTTTGCATCGCCTGGTTTCCATTTGTTGTGGTGATAACAGTGGAACCTGGAAAATTTATGATTATATATTATGTTGGATAAATTATATTTGTGTGATTGAAAATATTATATTTGTGTAAAAGAAGTTTAAAATTTTTTGGAAAAAAATATGTTGTTAAAAAAAACTTTTGTATAAATATGCATTCATTTTAGTTTGTGATGGTAAAATGTGTAATCTTAAAACCTTATTAATTCTTTATCAGATAATGATGAAGAAACGTCAAAAATATCACAAAATTTTCAAAAGAAATGGGAAAAATGTTTGCAATTATTTGCATTCTGTAGAGGATCTATATAATGAATGAAACACAAATGACAATCGCTTGGAAGAATTAAAAGAAAACAATCGAAATAATTTCAGTTTGCATATAGATTTTAGTTTCTCAAATTCTTCATTTTTCACAGTCACTGATACCGGGAACTCAAATTTTACAACGGCTTCCGAATTTCTAATGGCTACAAATGATACAATTCGGAAAACAAAAGAAACTTATTTTTCTATAAACATTCTTTCAAATTTCAAAGATCTTGACAAATTGGATAATGACAACGATGTCAACGATGACGCCTCCTATCCCGGTTATGGCACAATAAATCGGCACAATAAAAAACGATAAGCAAACCAAAATGTTTTTTTATTCTGCCTAATCCTTAATTGATTGGTTAATGATAGTATTGTTATTGTCCCTGCAAGTATTATTGCAACTCATTGTTATTCATCATGCTAATCCCCTCGTTATATGAACAGATTCGGAAATGCTCGGGGTTGTAATTATAGAAAAGGTTTTATCTATATCCAGAATTTCTTAAAAAGATCTCTGTAAATTTACATCTTCTTCATTGGTTACAAGTTTATCTATAACATTCTGATGTCACATCAAAATCAATATTGAACAATAAATATCAATTCCAAAGGTTCAAGATTACATTTTGATTTCATTACAACTTTAAATATTGATTTATTAATTTATTTGATAATATAAAGTGATAATTTAAGCCTTTTGCTGCAAATAATGTATTTAATGAAAATATTTCCGACTATAAGATAGTCCTTGTCAATCTCCTTGTTGGCAGCAAATGATTTCAATTATCACTTTATTGTTTTATTTGATAATAATTTATTTGATACATAAAATATATTAGTTTATAACTTATAAAATATGTAATCTGAATAATATTATATAGTAATAAAATATAAATTAAACTCATATAAATATATCAATTAATTTATTTTTAACCAATCACAGATCTCAGAATGTTTAATTCAAGTTATTGTTTAAAATAATAAAAGGTGTAAAATTCAAAATTTTGATAATTGTGTTATTATTTGTTTAAATGTATCAACAATGAGTGACATTTATTTGCATTCAGGCAGCCCGCCATATCACAATATGAATTTTTGTGCTGTCATATACAAAATTGGAAACACTAAAAAGCTTGAAATACCTCAAAATATATCAAAGGATATGAAAGGGTTCATTGCAGCAATGTTGAATCCAGATCCAAAAAAACGATCCACCGCAACTCAATTATTACAATTGAAATTATTTTCTGAATTTGAATAAATTTTATATTTGATTTTCATTTTGATTTCTGAACTTTCTTAATTATTTTGTTTTAATGGATGGAATAATATTGAGGTCATTTCATCTAGGAAATGTTTCATTTGAGTTGTCCAGGTTGATTTCCTTTGATTTCTTTATATAATTGTGTGCAATGCTGCAGTTGTATTATAGGAACCTTTGGCAACCACAAAGGGGCCCTAAGCCAAATAAAATTCTCAATATTAGAAGTCTCGGCATTCAATTTATCATAGTGATTGTACAATTACGTCAAGAAATTTCTCCTTTACTTTTGAAAACTACGAAAATTATCTCAATTTGAACAGAATATTTCCGTTGAAACTGGAATTTGATGAGAGGTTATATTGGATATAATTATTGTTGAAATGCTTAATAAAGTCTCCAGGGATAAATGTGGTCCAGGTGTAAATTGTATCCGTCCTTCTCTCATCTCAACTTTGTGACCAGCATTAATAATATGAGGTAATAATTATGCTTCATATTCAGGGTGATTACGTCACATGCAAGATATGACATCATCATATGAACATTTCTCGCCATGTCCACAAATTGCACTTGGCCTCTTATTAAATTCAAACTTTCACCCGTGAAATAATTATCAGTATCCCTGAATGCAGGCCCTGAATAAATATTAATTGAAATAAATAAAATAAAATGTTTAATAAATGTTGCTTAGAAAAGTATTTTGCCTTCTTCAAAAATATTTAGACAAAGATTTTGTTTTTCAATTTTTTAACTTCTTTTATGAACTGTATGAGTGAATGAGGCCCCATAAATGGTTGCACAGTTATGAATGTTGATAATAGCAATTATAAATATCAGATATTAGTAGGTTAAACGCCATGGCCGTCATTGTGACCGCCCGTGTATTCATGATTCTATGTGCACACGCGATTTCTAGGTTTGAATTTGTTTATGATCGCGGCGCTTGACAGCAATGTTCCCACATGCCTATATCAATCTCAAGGTCCACGGCGGTCACATGTGCCCGCTTCACCATTTTACGCTAATATGACAATAAAACATTACACTGAATTTTATGAAAGATCTACTTGTTTGAAAATGTATCTTTACCCAGAAGGACTTTTGCAAAGTTTTCCCTTGTCTTTAACCTGTTAAGTTTGTGACTTGAATGAAGTCACTCAATTAATGCACACATGCATAATGCTGTCAATCAATAAATACACACCTGCAAAGCTGTCAATCAATAAATGCACACCTGCAACGCTGTCAATCAATAAATGCACATACGCATAATGCTATCGTGAAATTCAGAAGCTTGCAATTTACAATAAATATATTATTAGTGAAATAAATATTAGCGATATTCATAATTTACATATGATTTGTCAGATGAGATTGCAATCGGTTTGTGATTATCTAAACCAGTGGTGCCCAAAGTGTGGCACGCGTTAGCCTTTTCATTTGCACTCTTTAAACTTCCATATTTGTTAAATTTTCGAAACATTTACTCTAACGTTGAAATGAATAATTATTGTTAATCTACAATCGAAAGTGATTAAAAAACAAAAAAGATTAAATATGTGTAAAAAATCAATATGGAATTTTTATCTTTAATACTAAAATGTTATATAATATATATTTATTTACTATTGATGTTGAAACCATTCCTGTTTTCAGTAATGTTTTGTTTTATTATGTTTTGCTATGTTTTGTTTCGTTTTGTTTCAGCCATATTAAAAAATACATAGGGCAAGCAAATTTTCAATAATGGTGGGAAGTTCTCTTATTGATTTGATTTTTCTATCTATAATCATTTCAACAAAAAATAGCCATATCAAAGTAGCAGAGAGTGAACTATAGCAATCGTTTCTTTCAAAGTAACTGGGAACTTATTCATCAACAAAATCTTTGCATAAGAAATATTGGCTTACAATCGACAATGAAAATAATCATCAAATGCGTTAATACTCCTCAAAACAATTCACTAACTAGTCGGAAATTGAAATTATTTTTAAATGAAACTGATGCTGAATATTTGATGTTCTTTATTTTCCCGAAGTTCGATGCCAGCCTTTTATTATCAAGGAATTTGTGATTTTCTTTCCCTCTTAAACGATTTAATGAAGTCTCTAATAACAATGAGATTGATCAAGAAATATTCATTATTCAAATAATGAACTTGTTGCTCAGTTCGAAAAACAATTCACTTATTTTGATAATGAAAATCTTTTATTTAATATAATTGCAATTTCATTTTCAACTGATATTCATATTTCTCCAGTTGAATTTCAATTAGAATTCAATGATATTCAAAGCGACAGGAGAAGAAAGATTTGTGGCAATTTTACAACACTGAAATTATCAGTAAAATTTTCCTAAAATCTGAAAATCTTCTCTTTATTTGGCAGTAGTTATTCTTGTGAGAAATTATTTTCAGCTTTGGAAATAATTAACAAAGACACGAATCGATTACTAAATTCAAATTCAAATATTCAACATAAAATTGCGAGGAATGATCCAATCGATTTTGAAAAATTAGCCAATAATATTAATGAATGATTTAAATAAAATATTTTAATTTGATACTTATTGAAAATATTGCGGGCATCACTGATCTGAACTGATTTCTGTTAGATTTATCAATGGATGCCAAATTGACACAATAAATATGATTTAAAAAAAATATTTGATAATACTTCATTGTGTTTGATATGTTAAACGACATCAGCTGAGATACGGATCAGTGCACATCAGCTGAGATACGGATCAGTGCACATCAGCTGAGATACGGATCAGTGCATATCAGATGATAAATGGTTCAATTGTTACAAATTGTAACTTATTATTGTAGATTAAATATGTTTCATTGAATAAACAAATGAATTATTTTAATGAATTGAATTATATTTAGGTAAATTGGACCAGAAAATGTTTCATTCGTGTTATTGAGTGTGTCACCCTTTGTGAATTTATGGTTTATATAAAAAATAGTCTTCAAGATTAATGATAGATTATTTAATGTATTGAATTATTAATTATCAACTGCAAGTTTGACGGAGACTCCATGTTTATTTGAACCTGGATTGATCTCGGAGCTCTTTGAAATTGATCTTGCATTAACTCGGCTTCTCCTGTATTATTTTGCACTTTGAACGAATTCCTCGCTCCTTCGTTTTACCTAAGACAAAATTCACAAAGTGTGACTCACTCAATAACACGAATGAAAGATTTCTGGTCCAATTTACCTGAATACTTTTTTTGCCGCAATATTTTCAATAGGTACCAAAATAAAATTTTCTTAAATAAAGAGTGCCAATTTAATAAATTAAAAATTTTTAATTTAAATCATTCATTAATAATATTGGCTAATTTTTCAAAATCAATTGGATCATCATTCATCGCTATAAGACAAATAATTATTTAATATTTATCTTTACAAAGCCAAGACATGCAAACATTTTTATTTTATATTTTCTTATTTATTATTATTATTATTAATATTATTATTATTATTAATAATAATAATATTATTATTATTATTATTATTATTATTATTATTATTATTATTATTATTATTATTATTATTGTGATGTAATTATAATGGGATATTTGATTTCTCTAACCTTTACCTATATTATGTAATGCCTGCATGTGTGATTTATTATTTTTGATTGTCTGGATCAGCGCTGTCCAACTTTTCTGTACAATGTGTGCCAATTTTATCTTTTTGTAGGTTTGGCGGGCTATATACTATAAATTTTAATTAAAAGTCATTTATAATTTTTTTATTATTTTATCAGTTCATAGTTCAAGAAAAAAAAAGAAAAAAAATATAACATAATATTTATTAATGTGAAAACTGCTTATTTATATGGGCAGCTACAAGAACTTTGATATTTATATCAATTTTAGTTGAAGAAATTCTTAAAATTTCTTCTAGTGTTTTGTCGGTCATTGAATTTCTATATTTAGATTTGATATATTTCATGTCAGAAAATGCTCGTTCACAAATATATGTACTACCAAACATAGAAATTAATTTTAAGCCCAAATCGCGCAATTTTGGATATTTGTCGTTTGGAAACATTTTGAATAAATTTACCCCTGTCTCCAGCCTTGATTTAAAAAATTCGTCAGCTTGCAATTCACATAATTCCATTTGATATTTAATATCGGTTTCTTCAACGTCGATGGTAGTCGGATTATTAAATAATTTTAGTTCTGGTTTAATTGCATCAAAATCAGAAAATCTGGCATCAAAATCTTCAACCAATTTGTCCAACATGGGTACATAATCTTTCATGTTTAATTGTTGACCGATTTCTTGCATTTCGATAGCAATTTCATTACAACACTCGAAGTGCACCAAATTGTTGTTAATCAAATGCGACCGAAGCAAACGTAACTTATTGCGGAATCCGATGATATGGCTTACCAGATGACTTATGTTTTGGTCTTTGCCTTGCAAGTTTTTGTTCAAAACATTCAAATATTCGGTAATATCTGCTAAAAATGCTAATGAAATTAAAAATGTTTTTTCATTAAAACTGGCTATAAATGATGAATCCAATTCTGTTTCCATAAGAAAAAGTTTAATTTCTTTATGAAGTTGAAAAAATCTTTTAAGGCATTTCCCTGCACTTACCCAGCGAACTTGGCTATGCAAAAGTAGATCACCATATTGGGCATCAAGTCTTCAAGAAATTGTTTGAATTTACGATGAATGAGTGCACGGTTTCCGCCTCTTATTGCATTTGTTATTTTAATAATTGTACTCATCGTGCAACTTAATCCCATAATGTTTCCACATAAAGCTTGCTGGTGAATAATGCAATGCAACATTTGACAATTAATACCATTTTGTTTTAGCAGTCCAGCGAGTCCTATATTTTTCCCGACAATGGATTTTCCTCCATCAGTTACAATGGCAGTGCATTTTTCAAAACCACCATACATGCAAACAACATTTTTGAGTTCCTCATAAATATCTACACCTTTTGTTGTTGAATGTAGGGAAGCCAATTTCAGTAACTCCTCCGAAACATTAAAATCACCATCCACTGTTCGTACAAAAATCAGCATTTGGCTGGTATGAGATATGTCGGGTGCTTTGATCAAGCGCAATTGAAAAATATATACAATTTTTTACTATGTCGGCTAATTTTTCAACTAAGAAGGTGTCCATATTTAAGATTCGTCTTGCAACAGTTTGGTGAGAAAGAGACTGAGAAAGAAACTGACTCGAACTGTTTTGCCATTTTATCCTCTCCAAATGCTTGAGCCATTTTAATTGCACACTTCTTAATAATTTCACCATCAGTAAATGGCTTTTTGGCTTTGGCAATTTCTTTTGCAACTGCATAAGAAGCATAAACAGATGCATCCTGAGCCTTACATGCGAGGGGGATAATTGATGTTTGCTGCTTAAAATTATTTTTTTAAATTTTCAAGTATGACGATTCTCAACTCACCATTATATTTCGAATATTTGTCTGCATGCTGTGATTGATAATGACGCTTCAGATTATATTCTTTACATATAGTAGTATTCATCCGGCATATCAAACACAGATAAATTTCTTTCTGCTTCACAAACATATAATCAATTTCCCATCGTTCTTTAAATTCCCGATTCTCACTCGTAATTTTTCGTATTTTTTTTGCACTCATTTTATGACAGTAGTAAATATTAATATTTGTAAATTTTAAATAATAAAATAAGTTCGCTTGAAATAATAAAAAACTAAAAAATTAAAAAAAAAATTAAATACCAAATTTTTTAAATGTACTTACTTAATTTTATGTGTATATTAAGCAAATAAAATTTCACAATAAAAACAATCAAACACGCGTTTACAGATTTTAAATACATATGTATTTCATTGTACGTAATTAAACAACGTTTACAATTTTAAATATAGATCAGTAAAGTTTCATGACAAAATATAGATTAGAAAGAAAAATAAGACAAGTAATATTACTGATATAATGCTGGTCATATTTAAAATTGACAAAAATTTTAAAAAAAAATTCCATTATACAGATATTTTTATTTTGTGAATGGGCCACAGAAAATGATGAGATGGGCCGCCAGTTGGACAGCGCTGGTCTGGATCCTCAAATTATGTCATTGATTATTATTTTCCAAAAAGCTATTGCTGATTGTGTTGGTGTCGACACACCGGGTACTATAAATATTACCCCAATTTCTTAAATAAAGTTTTTTGGAATTTATCAATTATTCTTATTCTTTGCAAGTACTTTAATTTGAGTTTAAAAAATTTCTTCAGTATTTATTTCTGCATCCATTTCATTACATTCCATGACATTATCACGAAGAGGGATACGAGACAAACCATTTTCTTCTTGATATAGTTAGCTTGAACTCTAATTTAGGATTTCATATTATCGACATTAAATATTTTATTTATTAGAAATTAGATATTTGTAGCAATACTGCTGAAATACTTTCCCAATTTCCTTGTAAGACTTAACATACATCATATCAGCAAACCCGCCTGGTATCTCAAAAATTGTAATCTACAAATAATTCAACATATTTCAAACCGATATTTTCATTTATTTTTTAACATTCAAGCAAGAAAAAATTAACAAAAAATTTACTCAAGTGTACAAAAAATCATTTTATTCGTTTAATTATAATTTAATCTTTTAAATAATTAATTACATTTTTATAAAGCTCATTTTTGAAATTTCTAATTTTTGAAAAATAATCTAAATATTTAAAAAAATAATTATTAATATGCAAAGTTTGCCCCTTTACAAATATATTTCAAAATGAATCATTACAATTTATTCATATTTCTAATAATAATTATCTATATATCTATATATATAATTATCAATGAAAATAATGATATTTGTTTGTTTAATAATTAATGCATTTTACACTTTTGAAATTTGCTTTCTGATATTACATTTTAATTAAATGCAAGAATTGATCAATTTAAATAATGAAATATTTCATATTTTGAAACAATTAAAATTTTTGTCTCAATCTGAAACTTTTGATATATTTTCGTCTCAGCTAGACAGAGAGTTGAGTTGTGTTGAGCATTTGACTGAATGGTAATTAATGTTTCAAGCTGGACTTGTTGATATATAATTGTATAGGATATTCCAGCAGATACGAGAACAATTCCACGAGGATTCCAACTCTGTGATTGTGAAATTAGGTATCATTCCTTCTCCTCCCTATCCTTATTGTCCTTGATTCCGTATTAAAGGTTTCGCTAACAACAAATATATCGATAAGTTTATGAACTGCTTGGATAAAGGGGATTTTAATTTTCTGTTAATGTTGCATCGCGTGCTGCATGTAATCTCCAGTGGGGAGAAATCAACAGATTCATCATATACTCCTCTCCAAATAGACGCTGCAAATGAAATCCATTCTGGATTCNTTGTGAATATGATGAAGGTTTCTGTTTCCTGTATTTTTGACATATTTGATCCATTGGTTTTGACTCGATTTGATGATTCTTCAACTTCTTCAACTTGTTCGACTTCAGTGACAACTTCAGTTACTTCGTTAGACATGTTTGAATTTGATGATTTTTTAAATTGAATTTGATAATGATTTTGTAAAAAGTGAAAATAAAAGATTATTTAAACAATTGTTTTTAATTTTAAATTTTAATTTAATTAATTTAATAATATATTTTTAGTTCAATTATTAAATTAATAAAGGTGCTAGTCAGAGGCACTACACCCAAATTAACAATCCCGAACAAGATAAACCTTTATTAATATTCACAATAAGTCGTACAAGTTGCAATTACAACCAATTAACTCTAAATCAATTAATTACACAGAGCTTATTGCGACACGACGTGAAGAATAGCCCTTCTCGTATAATTTTCTGTAACAGTAACAATAATCACTAGCCGTCAAAGAACTAAATCACAAGATACGTTGATCGATTGTTCCATTTGCATTGACCACAACTTTATTCACTCCACTTTCACTTTTATTCAATTTTACAAAAGATTCTCGTCAATTTTCCAATCAATTATATATTATCAATCAGTTTCTCTTCTGTCACTCTGTTTTAACTCTGTTTCAATTCTCCTTTTAATTCTCTTTCAATTCTCTTATTAAATTTCCCTATTACTCTATTTTCACTTCTCCCTTCTGACTTCCCTGTCTTCCCTTTTATGGCTTGCGGTACATTTGCGGTACTTGACATAATTTGTTTTTCCATTTTTTCTTCTCTGTTCCCCGCTATTTCAGCCTTATCTCTGACAGATATCGATATATGTCACGTTTTCCCTTTAGGTGTTATGCCAACTTTTCCTGCCATTTCGATATCCTTAACAAGCTGTTAAGATACGGAATTTCCCATGTTTTAGTTTTTCAGGAATTTGAAATTACTCCTTCGTTTGCACTTCATAATTAACAAAGAACTTTGTTTTAATTTCTTCTTTGTTTTCTTTTATTTGATTTATCTTTCTCATTTTCCTTATTTATTTTTATTTCCGTTTTCTTCTCCGAGTTCCCATAGATCATTCCGTTTGTCATGACAATCTACCCCTGCCCCCAGGTAAATGACTTATTTATTATATTATTTGCTATTTAGGTATCCTCAACAAATTGAACAAGACATTCCTATATTAATAATCCGATCCAAAAGGGTCATTCTAAATGATGCAAGGAATCCGAAGGCGCATACAGAAAACACAAAAATCAGGTGCCAATTCAGTGAATATTAGATAATTATCAAATCCACTAGCATTATGAAAATAGATTTGGATGAATTTTTTATTTGGGCTTTTAAATTGGATGAATTACATGCCATGCCCGTGAAATTATTTTCATGAATAAAATGGTGGTGATCACTAACTGAATGGCATCTAGTCCATAATATTCATTTTGATATATCTTTTCATTATGTATGATTTGTCATGTTTTTTATTTCATATTTCAACCGCACTAATCCATAACCAAAACTTATTGATTATTGATTTATTGATTATTGATTTATTGATTATTGATTCATCTATTTATTGATTATTGATTTATTGATTATTGGTTTTCAGTTTTTACTATCTAATAACCAGCTTACGTTTCAGTAATCTTACATTTCTTTTGGATGGTTCTATTGGCTAAGATTTCTATTTAAATATTTTTCCTTTCCTTCCTTGGTTGACATTGTTGAAGATGTCTGTATACCTGGGATTTCCAACCCAGATCTAGATATTCTTTAACTCCTTGGTGCAAAGTTCTTAGCGTATTTCCAATGTATGTTTCATTTCATACATTGCATCTGATGCAGTATAAAACGTTTTTTCAAAAGCATATTTTCTTTGGTGTCTTGCAGTTTTTTTGGTGTTGTTTGCCAGACCTTCATTGTCGATGAAGTATGGAATATTCAGATAAAAAATGTTTCTTCTTATTTTGTGTTGAGGTTGAATTCACTCTTTCAACGTCATTTATTAAAGTTTGATTCTCGTTAATAGTTCTCATTTTCTTCAGTACATCGATTGACTTTTCTTTGTTTCTCGTTTCTTATGACATTAACTTTCTGTAAGTATGGAAATGCTGATCTTTGACGCATAAATATTTTTTTGCGAGCTAGCTTTTTTTAAACATTTTGAAAACGTATTTGAATAACCACCCAAAAGAATTGATCTACGAGGTACAAAGACAATCCTTCATGACAGCAGAATCACATTATTCCCTGCCATTTGACAAAAGAATCAAACACATTTTGAGAAAAAAGGAGCTCAAAGCAGGCCTTGTTACGAACAATGAATCACTGGACGGAAACGAAAGCATTACAGTGAACAAAGAATTAGTAACCGACCTCACAAATTGTTTATCCATAGGTGAAAAAGGATTACTTTCACTAGGACCAAAGTTCAGTATAAACAGAGAAATAGATGAAGCAGGCATCCTCAATTTCAAAACAACTCTTTGTCGCATTGCGTTGCAGATCAAATGGAACAATACAATACCGCATGAAAATGAAAATAGCGAAAACCAGCTCCCAGTATACATAAACACAGATAAACTCTATCAACCAAATCCTGATGCAGAATTAGATTCAACACTCTCAAAGGTCTGTCACAAAATCATGGAGATAGTTGAGAAGGAAAGAAGAAAACCATATCTCTCAAACCTAACGAAAGACAAACAAGCAAAATTAAAATCCCTTAAAAAGAAACCGTATGTTTACTTACCAAGTGACAAGGGGGGGAATTTTGCATTATAGAGAAGAATCGTTGCTGTGAAGCTGGTTACGAACACCTCGGCATCATCGAAACATACAAGAAAGTCAGCCGCATGTCACCAAACATCATCGAAATGAAGATCAACAAAGTATGGAAAGCCATAGCTTTGGAAATGAGGCTCAACAACAGAATAACCAGCAGCTTCGTCACAAAAAATTCTGATCTTCCTAACTTCTACCACCTAATTAAAACTCACAAAGAGGGTCCTGGTATCAAAATTAGACCTATAGTGTCCAACAAAAATGGACCAACAACTAAAACAAGTTGGATTCTTGCAAAGATCTTGAAACCTTTATTGGACACGAAACCGCACCATCTTCAAAGCAGCGACTGCCTCATGACAAGAATAAATAATAACATAACTTGTCATAGAGAATTCAAATACCCATGCAGTCTTGATGTCGTATCACTATACACATCTATGGAACCAAAAGAGGCTATTCAATGTTTAGAAAAGAAATTAAGAGAAAGCAACTTGTTAATAAAGGAAATGAATATCGAGAATATCACCAAACTACTTACTGCCATCCTCGAGAACACCTATTTTACCTTTGAACAAAATATCTATAAACAACTTAAAGGTATGCCTATGGGTTCTAGCATATCAGGACTGCTAGCAATCATCTTTATGGATAACCTCGAACGACAGACACTGAGGACCATACAACGCATCGGTTTCTATGCAAGATATGTAGATGATATCTTCATCACGACCAAAAGCAGAAAAGAAGCGGAGGAAATATTTCATATATTCAATGCGGCTCACCGAGATATTAAGTTCGAAATCGAATATCCGGAAGAAGATGGATCCCTCAATTTATTGGATTTGAGAAATAAAATAGAAGGAAATACTCCAACATACGGGTTCTAGAGAAAACCAGCTCGCAAAGAAATATTTATGCACCAAAGATCAGCGCTTCCATACTAACAGAAAGTTCATGTCAAAAGAAACGAGAAAAAATAAGAATAGCCAATCGATGCACGGAGAAAAACGAAAATTTTAAAGAACAATCAAATTTCAATAAAATCCTACACCGAAACGGATACCAAGGTGAGGACATTGAAAGAATGAATTCTACCCCAAGAAGATCTAGGGAATTAACACAAAAGAATCAGAAATATTTCTATCTGAATATACCATTCAACAGTGACATACTCGACTTCAAGATCCTGAAAGAACTTAAACGTACCCGTCCTCCGATTCGGATAGCAAATAAATCTTGGATATTGAGAAGGGCTCTGGCAGGCAACATAAATAGAGAAAACAATTGCACAATGAAAAACTGCCAGACACCGAAAGATATGTGCTTTAGAAAAAACATCGTCTATTGCATCACGTGCAATGTATGCAATGAAATCAACATTGAAAGTACCCTCAGGACCTTGCACCAAAGAGTTAAAGAACATCTAGATCCTGGTGGAACATCCTCGTTGGGCAGACATCTCCGGCAGTGTCAGCCAACAGAGGAAAGAAAAATATTTCAATCGAAATCATAGCTAATGGAAACATCCAAAAGAAAAATGTCAGATTCAAAGAAGCAATTCTCATCATAAACAGACAGCCAAAGATCAACAATAAAGAAGAAATCAATGAAATCATGAATTTGATCTGTTGTCATTGACCTTGAGAATAACTGACAATATATAAAGAAATTAAAAAAATAGAATAAATTAAAAAGTAATAATTAGAATAATATAGAAAATTTTAAAAAATAGAATTTGAAAATCAAAATTGACACATTTATTGATATATTTAAATAGCATATATAAGTGGTTATTGGAGGCTCTATTTAGAATATTTTCAAATATTTTATTAGGCTTCTAGAAGCTAATTATAGAAGCTGTATAAAAAAATTTAAAAATTTTTAGTTTGCGTCATTTTGAAATTTTAAATGTAAAAATTATAAAAGTTTTTAGTAAAAAAATTCATTATATTTACAACCAATGAGAATTAAGAGAAAGGAAATAAAAGAAAGATTGAAAGGTATTTTGGAGAAGGAGATTGCTAAATTCCAGGAGATTGACAAGGACTATCTTATAGTCGAAAATTTTTTCATTAAATACATTATTTGCAGCAAAAGGCTTAAATTATCATTTTATTGTTTTAAATAATAAATGCTGCTACCAAGAAATCATCATTTTAATAATAATAATAATAATAATAATAATAATAATAATAATAATAATAATAATAATAATAATAATAATAATAATAATAATAATAATAATAATAATAATAATAATAATAATAATGATAATAATAATAATAATAATAATAATAATAATAATAATAATAATAATAATAATAATAATAATAATAATAATAATAATAATAATAAAATAATAATATTAAAAGAATATTTCAAATTTCGGATAATCTCACAACTTGCTGTCATTAAACAAAAATTTATTACCTTGCCCTCCTCTTTCTTTTCTAGTTCGACGCGACTCACGCAGAAGTTATTATTAGAACTAAATATTTATACTCAATAAACGGATGCCTAGAATCCTGCGGTCAATTAGGCGGCCTCAAAATGCATCGGATGGGAATAACTAGTGAAGAGGATATCGCAAATAAAATATATATTATCAGATACAAAATAAAAGCGAATAAAAGCGTTTCAGAAATTAAAGGAAAAGCAATTTGCGGTGAATGAACATACGAACGAACTATAGCATTTAATTTCATCGATTTTAGAGATATTTTACACGCGTTAGATGTTATGCACCTTTGGTGGGTTGCCCCTCAATCTTATTAATTTCAACCATTTTACTCTCTGCATATTCATTTTGATATTGACCTCAGCAAAGCAATTTATCAAATGCCCAAAATCAACATTTCACCTCCTAATCTATGTATATTGATATGTATATTTGATATATGAAATTAAATGCTAAATAAAATTAAAATTTGACCAATGAAAATCATCTAAATAAAAATATATTTGAATATTAGAACTGTCGAAAAATAAAAATTATTAGATAAAAATAAAAATTAATACTGAGTGCGAATAAATGAAATAAATAAATAATCACCAAATGTACCTCATCACGTGCCTCAATATCACAATGGTGATCAATGAGCAGCTTGACCACATCTGAGTGGCCTGCAAGGCATGCGATATGAATTGGCCGCCAACCCCGCTGGAATGCGAATAAATAAAATAAATAAATAATCACCAAATGTACCTCATCACGTGCCTCAATATCACAATGGTGATCAATGAGCAGCTTGACCATATCTGAGTGACCTGCATAGCATGCGATATGAATTGGCCGCCTGTCCCGCTAGAATGCGAATAAATAAAATAAATAAATAATCACCAAATGTACCATATTACGTGCCTCAATATCACAATGGTGATCAATGAGCAGCTTGACCATATCTGAGTGACCTGCACTGCATGCGATATGAATTGGCCGCCTGTCCCACTGGAATGCGAATAAAAAAAAAAATAAATAATCACCAAATGTACCTCATCAAGTGCCTCAATATCACAATGGTGATCAATGAGCAGCTTGACCATATCTGAGTGACCTGCACTGCATGCGTGATGAATTGGCCGCTGACCCCACTGGAATGCGAATAAATAAAATTAATAAATAATCACCAAATGTACCTCAGCAGGTGCCTCAATATCACAATGGTGATCAATGAGCAGCTTGACCTTATCTGAGTGACCTGCGATGCATGCGATATGAATTGGCCGCCTATCCCACTGGAATGCGAATAAATGAAATAAATAAATATTCACCAAATGTACCTCAGCAGGTGCATCAATATCACAATGGTGATCAATGAGCAGCTTGACCATATCTGAGTGGCCTACATAGCATGCGATATGAATTGGCCGCCAACGCTCCTGGAATGCGAATAAATAAAATAAATAAATAATCACCAAATGTACCTTAGCAGGTGCCTCAATATCACAATGGTGATCAATAAGCAGCTTGACCATATCTGAGTGACCTGCACTGCATGCGATATGAATTGGCCTGTCCCCATTTGCATCCTGAATAATATATTCATAATGAATAGAAATTTAAACAAAGGATTCCAATAAGAGCAGTGAGAAAGGAATATCCCATCTGGTATTGATAATCAATATCACAACAATCACTGACAAATTATATTTGCACAAATATTTGCTAATCAATACTAAAACCTATAAAGGAATCGCGTGAATTAATATGAGCGCTACTATATAAAGAATGCGATTAATTAAAACAAAACTCAAATAAGCAATTTCCATTCCAACAAAGAGAAAATCAATTTTTGTAATAAAGTTTACAATTTACATAATAATAATAATAATAATAATAATAATAATAATAATAATAATAATAAATTTATGAGCTGCTTTATGTTGTTATGGAGTTCTTGGCGGCAACTGGCTATAGCATTTCAGTATTAATAATGGCTGTGCATAACTGATCTAGCAGCTTATCACAAATATAATAATTACCCCCCCCCCCCCCCTCCCCGCGCCCGCCCGGAACTCAATAAATATGCAAATATATTCAATACAAATTGATATCAACCTTGCGCTCCAAATATTCCGCCTTGAAATATCTGGTGAATAATCCTCCTGATCCAGATCTGATGGCATCAATAAATGCTTGGAATTCCATGCTGATTTGTATCAAATAAAATATTGAAATAAATAATAATTATAATTTACTTCATTAATTATGCAAATATTTGTCCAATGAGAATTGATTAAAATGTAATATATAAAATATTTTAACAATTACGGAAGTTTAGTAAATTAATTAAATTTGTTTCCTAAATAATAAATTTAACTGATGCATTCAAACAATAAATAATAAAATTTATATTTTTATTTTATTATTATTTAAACATTATAAATTTATAAATATAAATGAATATCAACATTTATTTAGTAATTTCTATGAATAATTTCTAATTTAGAAAATATTTGAGAGTTTATAATTCATTTATACTACTCATTATAATTATATATGAAAATGTTCTAAATATGGATGACTACAAGAGAGTTGATAGGAAGGCTTCCTACTCATGAAACATTTTATTTTAGATATCTTAATCTATTGGTGGTTTATAATTACGCGATTTCCAACATAACCTATAGCCCAATGATTATCAACATTTAATAATCATTGAATGCTCAACATTGGAATTGCGACCATTAGGTTGTTCGAAGATGGCATTATCTTATGATAATGATGTGGACAAACCGTTATTATTCAAAACTGATCCCAGTGGCTCTGTTGATGACAATAAAATTTTTATTCTGTTTCTTGATTTTAAACACCCTTGCTGAGGCAAAATGCCGATTTGCTCTGATTTTCCACTTCCATATATACTCTTCGAAATCGGGATGGCCAATGGTTATTGCCGAGCCCATATCTCACTTGACATTTGCTTCCACGTATCTGCTTAGGCTGTCACCCATAATGGTCCAACGAACAAAGATAATTAATGGCCCGCCTGGCCTTTCTACACGCACTATATTCTTCTTGCTCTTTTCCACTTAATCATTGTGTCAAGCTAATGGTCCTAAATCTTCCTTTTGTTTACTTTTCTTCTTGATTACTCTGCTCGGGTTTCCTTCATATCTCGGGTTCTCCATTGGCTCGAGTTTCCCACTAGCTCGGGGTTTTTATTAGCGAATTAATTAATTAATTAATGTTTTCTGTTTTTACACATTTGAGTGCTTTTCGACCCTTCCTAACCATTTTCTGATAAATCCCTAATCATCATCTGGTTGACCATTAGCTAATCTACACCTGTTCCGTTTACCCATTCGATTTCGATGATTTTACAATTTAGTGATTTTTCTCGGATTTCCGTATTCTTGCCTTTTTTAACTGCTTTTGCCATTTCCTAATACTGCTTCCATCTTACTTTCCTTTACTATCAATTCTGTGCATGATCACGCTTTTATTTGTCTTTTTTCCTCATATTTTATTTAAATTACCAACCTAGATTTCATTTCAATTTATTTTAATTTACGGACCTCAACAAGTTTATAAATATCATGAATAATGTTGGCATCTTGGGAATAAAAGATGATATCAGATGGATTAGGTCAGCCGTTTACACTGGGACATATTCATTTTAACGGGTCCATAATATTTCATTTCTCTATCTGTGTGCCCATGGTAGTGACCAAGTTTGTGCTGTACACAATGGTCAGTTGAGCACCATTACTAGGAATACTCCCAATTGCGCTTTCTATTCAAGTTTTGGACAGTCGATAGAAGGAATTACTTAAAGAAAATTGTTGAATGATGACGATCAAATGAGAAATTCGAGTTTCAATAATATTAATATAATAATTTCCTTATTTAGTAAACGTCCATTTCTTAGGAGTTTTTATCAAACACATGAATCTAGTCAATACTCACAATAAATAGATAAATGGTAATATTTCATACAAAAAACCATGAACGACACTATGATTAATATATCAAACATACACTCCATACAGACGCTCACTCAAATCAAACAGTGAGCCGTTCATATCGACAGTAGTAGGTAGATAATGGGCCTCTGAAACAGTACCTCTCTACCTCCCGTCCCCTTATTATTCCAGCAGACCACAGGGTTTTTCTATTGCTCCATCGGGCCTCAAGAGTTTTGCATAACCTATATTTTGTGTGTGCCTTTGACCTACTTATAATAAGGACAACCAAGATAAATATGGCTGTAATTGGTTCTTCTAAATTCTATATTTATATAATATTGCATTACAAACATTTGATAAATATATGCTAAGCGTATATGGTAATATATTATATATTTTCATCAAAATTCGATAAAAAAATTCAACTGTGCCGACCGAATTGTCATTCCGTGCTTGTCTATCGGTGTCCATAATATCAAGTGGTTCTGTTATCTCGTGTTCATCATGCCGAGTAGTAATACAAATACTTGATGCTTCCTCAGATGTAGTGGACAGTTAAGCATTGTCAGTACCTTCAGTAGTAGCAGTAGGAATAGTTTCAGCTGTTTTAACATGCTTCTTTCTCTTCTATTTCATAACAATGTATCCATATATATGCTTATTATTGTTCAATTGATAGTTCATTCCAGCACAGCAATATGATCACAATATCTGATATATAACTCGGTCAGATTTACCTAATGGTTCAACTGCTAGTGCAGATTTGGTTTTTTGATTTATCCGATTTGGTCACCAATATCTTTACTTCTCAGTAAGTTTCTGTCTCTGGCTTTCATAACGTTTTCCTTATCATCATAAGGCACTTTTAGAGCTTTTCTTTTATATTATTTCTTTTTGGTTATATTATTATATCAGATCTGAGAGTTGTTTTAATTTCTTCAGACGACATCTCAATATCAATCACAAAACCCACAAAATCAGATACTATGACACAGCTTTCATTTCTTGAATTTGTTGGGCATCCCTTTCCAGTTGACCTAATTTATTCAGGCTGTCTAGGAAACATCACACATGCATCATACTACCCCTCAATTATCACGCCAAATTTCTAATGTCAACCGTTCGGCATGTCCTCACGACTTGCAATCATACGACAAGGTGCCCATGGGAACTAATCCATGTTGGTAGTGCCTCAAGCGGCGAACCCTATAATGCAGGTGAGCTGCTGCGTTACAACTACTCCCCTAATCAGAACTATGATCAATAAACTGGTCCTGGTTGGAGAATTCAGATTAAAATTAAAACCTCGCGACCTTAGTAAAACAACTCCAATCTCCATTTTCCTTAGCCATACTCAAATAGACGTTTCAAAACCATTTGAGTAGGTTTCACAACGACAACTAAAATTTTATTATGACACATTGACGTTTCACCCTATCCAACTCATAAGTAAGCAGCTTAATAAAGTTCAGTATTTCTGGCCAAGTAAAGTCGAAATATTTGATTCATTGAGTCGGGTTCGGAGTGCATGACTCCCAGAAAGTACTATCTTCAACCTCCTTCAGCAGATGATCCAGTTCAAAGTCGACATGCACTCCTTGTACTTCCGAAGCAGATATAATTCTGTATGATTGAGGCTTCGCGGCTTCGAGTGCAGTGATCAAATCAGCCGTTACTTTGGCATTGGTGAGAGCGAGGGCTGCTTCTGATTCCAGTTGCTTTTTTCTCGTTGGAGTTGAGTCCGTTCAGCCCGAGTGCGGGATTTTTGCTGCAACCACCACAAGCATCGTAGTAGCGATAGAAATTCTACTGGTGCCAACCTACTTCAACTCAGAGGCGGGTTGCGCGACTGCACTACTCCCATGTCCTCGGCGGTGGGATTGTTTCTGAGGGCTATGCCCTTCAGTCAAATGGTGATTGTGGAAGGTATTCACTTGCACTTCGGTCGGGCATTCTGTGATGCCAGTCCTGAGTTCGGAACTCGTGTAAACTTGATGTAGAGCTTTCGACTGCTCTCAAAGGAGAATACACTGCGAGCGGTTTTCCGTCAGCAGGCTATCCCTGCAATGTTCGAGACGGAGTACTTTCTTTCATCTGAACGGGATGAACCCTGTCTCCTCCATATGTTCAATTCGTTTCTTTAGATGTCCAATTTCGGTTTGCATTGTATATATCGACGCATTCTTATCCGCGCAGGAAAAACAAGGTAGAAAAGTGGGATTCGACGCAGTTGGTTTTGCCATTTCTAAATCATTAAAATTCCTAAACACTTTTCATAACAGAATTTCTATTAACAAAATTTCTAAATCATCAGAAAACCTTCATTCGTTTCAGCCTAGATTATAAGCTCTCGTGTTCAGACAATCATTATTAACCCTCTTCTCAACACAGTTAAATCAGTCAGTCCCTACCATCAAAGAAAATAATCGGTGGGCGAGTAAATTTAATCAGGGATGGCGACGAAATTCCATAGGGGGATTAATACCAGTGTAATTACTATCCGTTGAGCCGTTAAAACTAACTAAAATCATTTAATAGAATTTTCAAGAACTATTAGTATTAGTATCTAATGAAATTGAAAGACACGGTAAGTGACCCCTGTACATGTTACGGTATAATAACTTTTAATTAAACTAGAATTGAATAGCAATATGATTAAGATTCAAAGTTAAACTCGAGTTTATCGTTTACTAAATTAAAATAGTCCATAAAGGAACCTTACTGTTTAGCATTATTAAATCGAACCTGTAACAATCAAAGCGAACTGACGTGGTTAGTTAAACCGTTTCCTATCAGGTGTACGAAGTCGCTAGTAGACCATTTGGTGTATATTTCCATCTAGTGATCTTTGCACTTATGTAGTGAGCGATGTATACCCATCTTGTCTGGATCAACGGAAGTTGATAAGATATCGTCGTACGGTCAAGTGAAGATAGGTTTATGGAGTCAATGTTTATCAATTCTATGAAGATCGATCTGAGCCATTAGATGTGTAGTCGGTCATTTCCTTTGTTTACAGCAGAAGTATTTCCAGGATTTTCGTAGACATTGTATGTTAACATTAACGTTGTTTTCGACTTTTCCTTATGTGGTGTTCGAAATGGAAAATGACTGAATCAGCGTATATTATGATCTCAAGGAAAACCATTCGGTGCAGTGATTATATCTAAAGACTTAACTATCGACTCACGCTTCTGTAATCCTCGCTGGGATTTTTAACGAACGAACTTGTGTAACTCTAAGAAAGGTTATCGATGCAGATAGATGACTCGCAGATTTTATCATGACTCTGTGCGAAAATGAAAGAATGACTATTCTTGATCTGTGCATGTTCCTAAAGCAATTATATAGCACTATTTCATTCAGCCAACCCTTGGGATAGCATGTCACTTTTCTGATCTCGTAATCTATCGGATTCATTTCGTTACACCAACATTGCCCATTGATTTCATATACTTCCTCTCAGCAAATCATTTTCCGAAATCTTTCAGTTCTTTGGAAACTCGTGTCGGTCAGTGGCATCATAAAACTTCATTATTCTACAACTTTACTTCAAATAACAAATTTTCCGTTGTTATAAATTATCAATGACAAACCCGTTCTGGACGGATCCAACCGACTGGTGCTTAGGACTCTTGAAGACCTCACCAGGGTAAATACTCAAGGTGTCTATCCATCGGGAACCTTCTAAAATCCCTCGGCACAAAAGCATCAAATTTTTCATTATAAAAATCATAATTATCATGAAATTACCATTACGAGAGAAAATGTTGCGAGAGAAAAGGTTGCGAGAAAAAAGGTTGCGAGAGAAAAGGTTGCGAGAAAAAAGGTTGCGAGAGAAAAGGTTGCGAGAGAAAAGGAAGTTCATTTTAAGCTTTTAATTTTTCATTATAGTAGAAATAGGAAAAAATTCATTACTGCTTATCGTTGGCGTAGCTACGCATTTAGCGCCTAAAGCAGATAAAAACGAAGCGCCCCATAAATGCCGGGAAAATTTAGTTTTTTTAACATTCAATTGAAACACAAAATATGTAGTTATATTTTCTAAAACTTTATTTATAAATTACAAATATGATATTATATGATATATTACTAAAAAATAAATTTTTCTCGCTTTCTCGCGTGCGAAATTATCTATTATTTTAACCAAATCTAGTTGGGAAGCGCCTGTCCTCTCAATTGATAAAGTTGCTAGTGAGCTAAGGCGATGTTGGGACATACTGCTTCTTAAGTATGTTTTGATTAATTTTAATTTAGAGAACCTTCTCTTTGTTGCCGCAGTAGTTACCGGTAGCGTTAATAAAAGTAGGCAAGCTGTAATTATTTCCGAGAAACTACTTGAAGCTGGTGTGTGAATTAAAAGTAATTCAGCAACTTCCTTTATAGATGAACGTTTTTCTAACTGGTCAAAAAAGCAAATTTTAAAACGAAGTAATTGGGGCCCAATGCTCAGAGAAATGTCATTAGGATAAGTTGAAAGCAAGATTTCGGACTCTTTGAGACTATTTTCTTTGTATGACGTGATGAGATGTTTTGGTGAGAAACACTGGCTTATACAATAAACCGAATACAAATAACCGGTTGTCCTAACGATTCTTGTAAATGAAAATCTATGAAAGTTTCTACAATTGAGCGGTTGCTGAATAGTTGAGTGAATTCCTAAGTCTAAGTCTAAGTTTGCAAAAAGATTAACATTGCAAAATGTAATTAGGTGGCAGTATTTATACTAATTTTACCCATGCTTTATCCAATAGGAATTAAGCGTGTATGTATTTTAATGAAAATTTTATTTTATTTTTAATTTTTCTATGTTTAGGTGCGTTTTTTATTCTTTATTTTTCTTTACTTAATTTTTATTATTTTTTGTGTTTCGGTTTTGTTTTATTTATTTTATTTGATTAGTGTTTGCTATTTTTGATGGATTTTCTATTTTACTTATTAAATTGTAATTTTTAATAATCTCTTTTCTTTATTTAATTATTATTAAATGGCCGATTATTTTATACTTACATTTTTCAATGCGATAGTCCTTATTCTCAGAAGGTTAAGATCTTGACTCACAGTAATTAATACTCGAAAACAGAAAAAAAATTAGATGCTTAGTTAAAGCAAAATTTAATTTTGTTCTGTAACTTTCTGATCGATTTTTATCATTGTGATTTTGTTTGAATTATTCGAATTACCCGCGGTTCAAATCACATGTTTTATAACTCTCGAGTTCAATTGTTTCTTGAAAATAATTATAAATTCAATGTTTCAAGATATTATTGCTTGAGTAATTGATAATAGATCTTGTATGTGCAAAGCCGTATTTGCAGGCCATGATGCACCAAAATCTTTAATTCCATCAATTATCGAAAGATCTCTTCATCAAGGTTGGAATGGGACAGAAAGATAGTGGTCTCCATTAATGTGGTCTTCCATTAATGGTTTTCGAAGCAAATGAAATATTATAAAACCTTTTTTACAAATCTGATACCGAAAACTACTCCCCATTTCATTCTCACTTATCTGTTGCTAATCTAACCCGACCTACGTTGAACAATTTAGTTGTATTTTTGATAAGCAGCATGCGGTGTACTTTAATTGGTTTCACTTGATGGACATCAATCACCGGCGTCAGCAAAGGGGAGGGCATGAAGTGGCACTTTCCCCCCTGGATATCCGAAACGAATCTACTTTTCGATTAATTTAATAGACGTGCTCAAACAATGTTGGAAAAACCCAAGACAAAAAAAATTAATAAAAAAAAGTAAATTAAAAGTAATTCAGCAACTTCCTTTATAGATGAACTTTTTTCTAACTGGTCAAAAAAGCAAATTTTAAAACGAAGTAATTGGGGCCCAATGCTCAGAGAAATGTCATTAGGATAAGTTGAAAGCAAGATTTCCGATTCTTTGAGAATATTTTCTTTGCATGACGTGATGAGATGTTTTGGTGAGAAATCAATCACGGGCGTCAGCAATGGGGGAAGGCATGAAGTGGCACTTCCCCCCTGGATTTCCGAAACGATTCTACTTTTCGATTACTTTGATAGACTCGCTCAAACAATGTTGGAAAAACTTAAGACAAAAAAAATTAATAAAATAATTTAATTTATAGAGCTTCCTGTTTGTTTTTAATATAAAACACTGTTTTGTATTTATTTCACTCAAATATTGATTTATAAATAAATTGATTATTAATGAAAATAATAAAGGAACTTATCGACAAATTGTAAAGCTTAATAATTAACAATAAATTATTTATTTTCTTATTTACTGATTGATTATTTTTAAATTCAAATTATTTATCTTCATTTTCGACTATAGGTCAATATTTTCTTTCATTTTTTTTGCATATTTTGAAGTGTTTGTCGAACAATATTATTTTACTTGAGAAAATAAAGATGAAAGGTTTGTGAGTTTTGATAAAAGAGAATGAAGCTAAATGCTGCACAGACAAAATGCAGAAGAGTTTTTTAAGACCATTATCTCTTAAAGTGAGAAATTGGCAGAACAATTAAACATCCAGTTGACAATTCCCAGACAATTTAAGAGGCAAACACACCGTTCAAATAATGATGGTTCAACTGTTGAAGAATACTTTCGAAGATCTGTCTTTATACCATACTTGGATTCAATCATCTCATCGTTGGAGAGCAGATTCAATGACAATAACAAAATCAATTTTAGTCTATTTTTATTTCACCCAGTGGAAATGTTGAAACTTTCAAAAGATGAATTCAAAACTCACACAGAAAACATCATAATGGAGTATCCAATTGAAAACTTTGATGCTGAGCCAAACACTTGGTTTGAGATGTGGTCAAATAAAAAGTCGGATTTTGAAATCATAAGTCGCGATGGAATGATGGATTTATTATAATTCACAGACCTTTTTCTCTCTATTAAGGAAGCAGTTCTTATTGCTTTAACATTGCCAGTGTCAGCTTCAGAAGAGTCAAAACGTGGCTAGGGTCAACAATGTGTGAAAATAGACTTTCTAGACTTTGCATGATGAGTGTTCATCGGGACAGAATCAATGACAGTAAAAAAATCGAAAAGTAATGAACAAAGGGATCAATAAATTTGGTCAAGATAACAGACGTTTGCAGCTTCTTTTCAAGAAGTAATATTTATGAATAAGTCTGTAATTTTGTGTTATAATTGAATAAATATTTATGGAAAATATACAACAAAGAACTTTTTTTACGTTTTTTGATTCTGTTTATTCCTAAAATCACATTAATGTTTCAACGATAAAAATGACTTTAATTGAAACCATCAATATACTATTATTAATCTGATTGTATATAGTAACAATTTTCTTTCGTAAATGAGCATAACAAGAATTTAAATGATACTAATTGTTGTATGTTTAAGTATTACATTAATATTTAGAAGTTCCCTACTTTGTTTTTTTGCCCGCCATCAATCCGCTTAATTAACCTTGTTCAATTAATTTAAATAAACCTTTTTCCACCTCTAGCCCAATTAAATAATTTATCATCATGAAATATCACTAATTATTAAAAACTGAATTTTTCAATGAATTAAAAATACGATTTTTTCCTAATTGTTGCTTTCTTACTGAACAGTTGTCATGCGGTCAGGGCCGGCTGTGGGTTTTGCGGGGCCTCGGGAATATATTATATGCGGAGCCTTTTCACAAAGGAAAGAAATGATACATGAACATTGTAAGATGATATAATAATTTCCAAAGAATTACTTACATAACCAGGTCACTAGACCTTTATATCTATTGAATGATGCGGGAATGCTTGTATAACTAAATTAAGTAAGTATGTTTGTCTTCTGTGTCAACAGTATCACTTAAACTAATAATTCTCCCTTTTGTAGATTACGCAATTCAATGTATTATAAATAGTATAACGATTGTGTGTTCCGTTTAGATTTTTGTAGTGAATAAATATTTCTGTGAAACTATGTCTTTTTCTAACATGGCGACCACGCCAGGACTCCAGAACTATATCAAGCCACCTAATCAATTGCTGCCAAATGGTGATTTAGAAATTTTTATTTTGGAATTGAAGAGATTTTTCGAATTCACTCAACAACCGCAAGAAACTCAAGAAATTTTTACAAAGGCCTTTCTGTCGGTAGAGTTGATCCAGAAATATGAAGAAGTACAGAGCGATTATTCAGGCTATGAAGAAAGATTAAGAAAAGCGTTCGAGCCAAGGAAAAATCTAGCCATGGATCTAGACGCAGCTTTAAGATATCGAAAAGGAAATGACTCGTGCACCGAATTTTTCAATAAAGTGGAAAAGCTCGTCGACAATGTTCTTCGACACAAATTAACAAAACCGGCATTAATGTTATTTTTAATGCAGAATGCAATGGAAGATATGGAAACAAAAAAAGAATTGAAATGAAGAGAAGTTAAATCAGTAGATAAGGCCAAGGAAGTGATATCAAGAATGGAAGAAATTCAAAAAGAGCTTTCAAGTGAGCAATCATTAGCTTCTCTACATGAAAATAAATCATATGCGGAGACAGTCAAAAGTCCGAGAAAAACTCAGTTGTACCAACAGAATAAGACGCCAATATTTTCTAACTCTAGAACCAATGAGGCCGCGAACTTCAATATGCCAAATAAAAGTGACTGGAAGAACGGGACCAGGCGATTTAAAGTGCAGAGATGTTGGGCGTGTGGAGAGCAAGGACATATTCGAGCAGAATGCCCAAACGTAAAATGCTCTCAATGTTCCAAAAATGGCCATTTCAAGCATCAATGTTGGGACATCAGAAGAAATTCAGTTAAAACAGAAGCATATTACAACGGAAGAAATTATGATAGAAACCAAAAACAATTTGGATCCAGAGGACAATATCAAAGCAGAAACCAATTTTCAGACAGAGGACCACATCGAAGACAATGCAATGCGATATACGACTACGAATACGAGGAAGGAGAGCTGATTCAACAGGATGACATGCAAAAAGATTGCGAACAGCTAAAAGGGGAGGCTCCAGTTTCAAGGGAGTTGCTAGGAGCCATAAATTTGGTTTAAGTAAGTATATTGTTGACACAGAATGTTTGAATTTGAATGCTTGTGATTTCAAGATTTCCGTAATGAATGAATTTAAAGATGATTTAAAAATTAATGATGTAATTATGAATGATTGTGAATGTTTTGACTTTGAAAATTATTTTGAATATAGTTTTTATGAAATTAATAACAAAATTGATAAGATTATGAGTATCGATATAATTAATAATAAAGTTAATGAAAATAAAGAAAGACCTTTTGCACCTAAATTCGTTTACGAAAGAATGAATGGCAGACCTAGTGTAGGTATTTGGCTGGAAAATAAAATAAAAGTTGATTGTCTTTTGGATACCGGGGCTAGAATAAACGTGATTAGCGAAGATGTTGTTAGTAAATTAAAGATGCGTGATAAAATAGGGGAATCCAATATTATGGTTACATGTGCAAACGAGAGCACACTTAAAATCATAGGAACAATATTACTAAAAGTGAGAATTTCGGGATTAGAATTGGTAATAAAATTCTTTGTGGCAAATAAGATTAACCTGAGCGTAATTGCAGGCGTAGAAATGATGAATTGTTTTGATATTAAATTACAGGCAGTAACTAAAGTAAAATTAAAAAATCAATTAATGAATTTAGAGGAAAACAATTTGAAAGGAATTATCGACCCAACGATTAATAAATTACTTAAAGAATTTTCGGATATATTCATGAAAAATAAATGGGATGTAGGAAAAACACAGTTAATTAAACATAAGATAGTTACTAGAGGTAGGCCAGTGACAATTAATCCTAGACGTCAGCCGATTCATATTGCTCACAAAATACAAGACATGCTAAAAGACATGGAAGAAGCAGGAATTATAAAAAAATGTGACTCGGTGTGGAATAGCCCATTGGTATGTGTGTTAAAAAAGAATAAATCAGATATAAGAATATGTTTGGATTTTCGGGCACTAAATGCAATTACGGAGAGACCTCGATTTCCAATACCAAATATTGAAGAGATGATGGATATCCTAAATGGAGCACAGATATTTAGCACTATCGATCTTGGTAATGCTTATTATCAAGTGGAATTAGAAGAGGAATCAAAAATAAAGACTGCATTTTCAACAAAAGATGGTCAATATTGTTTTAACCGAATGCCTTTTGGAATTGCAGCTGCTCCAGCAACTTTTCAAAAATTAATGACTCAAGTTTTGGGTGATCTTAATTGGAGAGAAGCAATTGTTTATTTAGATGATATCCTTATATTTGCAGATAATGAAATCGAACATAAAAAAAGACTAGAAAGAGTTTTTCGAAAGATTCAAGAGGCTGGTTTGAAAATAAGCTTAGAAAAATGTTGTTTTAACAAACTAGAAATAAAATTTTTGGGACACATTATAAATAAAAACGGTATTAAGACAGATTATGAAAAGATAAAAGCAATGCAAGAATATGAAAAACCAAAATGTATTAAACGTTTAAGAAGCTTTCTAGGCTTAACAAATTATTATCGAAAATTTGTTAAAGATTACGCCAAGTATGCAAGACCATTAGAAAGGTTATGTGGGTCTAACAAAGATAAACTTATATGGACTGAAGAATGTGAAACAAATTTCAACACTCTAAAGAAAGCGTTAACGTCTACCCCAGTACTAGGATTTCCGGATTTACGAAAAACCTTTATTTTAGATACAGATGCTAGTTTCGATACGATTGGGGGAGTGCTTTCGCAGTTGAGTAGTAATGGACAAGAACAAGTTATTGCATATGGATCAAAGACAATGAATAAGCACGAAATCGGTTACTGCATTACGCGAAAGGAATTGCTTGCAATCTATCATTTTACTCAGCATTTCAAACACTATCTATATGGAAAAAGATTTACTTTAAGAACCGATCATAAAGCTATAACCTTTATGATAAATACAAAAAAGCCAATTACAGCACAATTCCAGACATGGATTAACTATTTAAGTGGGCTAGATATCAAAGTAGAATACAGAAAAGGAGAATTGCATGCTAACGCAGATGCCCTATCAAGGAAAGACTGTACTTCATGTAGTCAGTGCCAAACAGTTCATGAAAACGCCAAGGTAGATAAAAATAAAACTAAAATATTGGCCATAGAAAATATGGACCAAGAAATAAAAGTAAATAATGAAGGTGTAATTTTTAATATACATAAAGACTTATGTCACGCAGGGGTAAAAAAAATTTACGAATATGCACGGAAAAATATGAAAATGAAAATTAGTGAAAATGAAGTTAGAAGAGTGATTGAAAATTGTGAACAGTGTCAGAAACGGAAGACGTGGACAAGACGAACAAAAGAACCACTGATTAAACAGAGTACAGATGAAGTTTTCAAAGAGATATTTATTGATTTCTGTGGACCATTTAAGAAAACAATTCATGGAAAACAATATATTTTAGCTATAATTGATCAATTCAGTAGGTATATATCATTGACGGCAGTTGCTCATCAGGATGAAAAGACGACGGCAAAGATTTTAAGAGAAAATTGGATTTTGAAATTTGGTGCCCCTAAAATAATTCACTCCGATAGAGGAAAAACATTTGAATCTCAACTCCTTTTAGAAGTGTTGAAAACGCATCATATTACAATAATATATTCAAGCCCATATCATCATAGTACAAACGGTTTAGTTGAGAGGCAATTTAGAACTATAAGGGATGCAATTGCAATTACGTTAAAAGACAAACGGCATAAAGATTGGGCAGAAATATTGCCAGATGTGGAATTTATGTTAAATGCTACGATACAACAGACAACCGGATTTTCGCCCTCTGAAATAATATTTGGGCGGAATATTTGTAGACAATGGATGGAAAAAGAGAATTTGGATATACAAAATAATGATGCTAATAATCGGAGAAGGGAGATCGTGGAGGGAATTAAACATAAACAAAACATAGAAAAGAATTTAATTACACAAAATTATAGGAATTTTGAAGTTGGAGATCAAGTATTGGTTAAAAAAGAAAATACTAGAAAGATGGATGAACGTTATGAAGGGCCTTATGAAATAACTGGAAAACGACATGACAGAAGCTATGTTCTAAAGAATAAGCAAGGCAATGAAATAATTCGAAATGTAGAATGGATCAAAAGTTTTAAATGGAGGGGGATGTAAGATGATATAATAATTTCCAAAGAATTACTTACATAACCAGGTCACTAGACCTTTATATCTATTGAATGATGCGGGAATGCTTGTATAACTAAATTAAGTAAGTATGTTTGTCTTCTGTGTCAACAGTATCACTTAAACTAATAATTCTCCCTTTTGTAGATTACGCAATTCAATGTATTATAAATAGTATAACGATTGTGTGTTCCGTTTAGATTTTTGTAGTGAATAAATATTTCTGTGAAACTATGTCTTTTTCTAACAAACATAATTTTATCAATTTATTTTATGGAATATTTATTCCTTCAACATATTCAATAATATACATACATAATATTGTATTTAATAAAAAGCTTGACTATGAACCAGTTAAGATATCGATATTTTTTATATATTCACAAAAATAATATTTTTTATTCTTATTTCGTAAAGTTGTTTTTACTGCTAATTCCTCGATAATATAGTCAAAATGTATCTGTTTTGTTGCCTGCTCTATTGACAAGCCTCTCTTTTGTTGCACGGTTAATCTTAAATAATTTTTAATTAACTTTAATCTGGAAAAACTGCGTTCGGCGGAAGCTACTGAAAAATGCGTTGTTGTCATAATTCTTAATGCTATATATGAAAGCGCGGGGCTCGGTAAAAATTGAGACCTCCCAACTGGCTCTAGATGCAGTTCATAATCAGCAACTGATTTAGTTTTGAATATTATCAACGTTGTTTGACACGAAAAATCTTGTGATATGTTGATAAATGAATATAACTTGACTACAATAGTTACATCTAGCAAAAGCTAAAATGCCATTAATATGGAAGTGATCCTGATCCCCACAAAAATATTGTTTTAAGTATGCATTGCAAAAGCGGTTACATGACAAAATTACACAAGACAAAATTACACAAGACGAAATTACACAAGACGAAATTACACAAGACGAAATTACACTAAAAAATAGTAAGAAACAAAATTAAAAAAAATAGTTTAAATTTTAATAAAAAGTTTTAATATAAAAATTAGTAAAAAGTTTTAAAAAATTAGTAAAAGTTAAGTATTAAATTTAGCAATGAATATATTAACAATTTTAAATAATAAAATAATAAAAATTTAAGTAAAAAAATAATTATAATATTTAATAATTAATAAATATATATATATATATTCAAATTACTAGTTTTTCTCTTTAATAATAACATAATTTTTTATTTTATGAATAGTGAGAGATAAAGTAAAAAAATAAAATCAAACATTTAATGTTAAGTAATATGAGCTATTGACCACAAAAACTCTAATCGTCTATTAGGGTTATAATTAAGTACGATTCTCGAAATTTGTTGTTTTAAATTAGTGTAACGAATACGTCCTGGATTTATTTGACCAGTTAAATGCTGTAAATAATTTGTATGCTGCAATGATAACTCTTTGATCATATTATTAAGAAATTTCCAAATTGTTGGATGGGAACATTGGAAAAGAGATTGTATCCCATAATGCCATCCTTCTATACAATTTGTAGTTCTTGCTACGCAGTTTGCTGCTGATTCCCTATGGTTCCAAGATACTATAGTAAATAATGGATCCTTGTAAATTCCATTTCTTAGCTGCCTACCTCGAATATATGTAAGCTCAAAATAGGTGAGTATTTGATCAACTTGTTCACTAAATTCATTATATTCGACGAATAGTTCAGAAACTTCTAAAAATGCCTCCACGACGTCTTCGACTGGCAGTAAAGCTAGAGATGCTAACATTTTGATATGTATTGCAAAAGAAGGATTAGATTCATATAACGATTTAAGACCACACTCATTTACTTTTCGCTGAATAGATTGAGATAAATGAAAGAAACATCCGCCAGTTTCTATATTTTCAAATACACTGCGAAAAGCTTTCATTGCCGCAGTTTCAAAATCTGTTAATATTTTTCTTGGCCGTGCCTGGGGAATTATTTCCAGCAACATATTTAACATTTTGACATAAATTCTTTCTTCTTTTCCTGGCAGAAGAGCTAGTAGACAAGGAAAAGCGACACCTGATTCATATTGAACATGAATGCTATAAAGTTGATAATATATTTCTGGTACAACTTTAAATGTGCCATCTGCTAGCCAAAGATCATTGACTACAAGTAACTCTAGAAGTGTTCTGTGACCTAGTAATATTATGCGTTCTGGGTCATCTACTCCGGAATCATGAATAACCCAGCTTGCATATATCTCTGGTATTTCAAAATTTTTATTATTTGGAATCGCAGGAACATTCCTGAGTGTCTTAGCTTTTGACGCGTTTAAACGCCTTGTCAATGAGCTTTTCTTTGGTAGTCCAATTTTTAATCCATCCGCTGCAGTCATTATATTGTCTGCTATGACTGATCGAGCAGTTGCACCTGGGTGAGACATTTTATCTTTCATCGCATTAGTCAGTTTGTGTGATTTTGCTTCAAACACTTTATTTTCATGAGAATGCTCCGAGGGCTCACGAATAATCTTGTCGTCTTTAGTGTGGAGCAAAGATCGACATTTTAAAGTTCTAAATTTTGAACATCGCCAGTGTGTAGTCCCTTTTATAGTTTGACGATGTTGAATAAACTCAAATCCTTTATAAATAATGATTTTTCCACCTTTGTTGCTGATACTATACTCAAAGTTATCCATGGTGCGCAATGAAGAAAATTTGATGAATAAAATATCAATATAAGCAATAGACTAATAGAATTTAGTTTTATAGATTTTGTATATATAATTGTAAAAATAATATTAAAAGAGAGAAATAAGCTTTTATAATGATATTAATTTATTTAATAAGTTTCTAAAAATTTAATACTTAACTTTTACTAATTTTTTTAAAACTTTTTATAAAAAATTTTCTACTAATTTTTTTTCTACTAATTTTTTTTCGTCTTGTGTAATTTCGTCCTGACACCGCAAAAGCGGTATCAAATTTTTTAAGAAATGCGTTTAGTATACTTAGATATTTAGAATCACGTTCAAAATTCCCCCACTAAATCAATTTTAAAATATATTTTTTACTTATAATTAAAAACTTAGTTTTATAAAAAAAATATAGTAAAAATTTGTTTCTATGTTTCTCTTAAATCAATCCATCCACATAAATTCTAACGCGCTTCCTCTTTTCGCTTCCAATGCTCATAAGCTGGATTTATTCTCAAGGTACTATATGCTTCCCATTTGTCTGTATAAATTTTAGTACCAGGAATCAAGGCCGTAACAAGGCATTATTGCGCCCTGTGCGGTTCATATATCTGGCACCCCCAACACGCGAATTCAAAACAGCCTACAATAATAATAATAATATTCATGTTAAGATTGTTGACTATGTATTAATCTCCAGCTATTATATAATAGGTAGCCTCAATCACGACCGCAGTACTGCACGATTTCGGCATTGTGACAGCTGATGACTCATCAAAGGTCATCGACCGAAGCAAGGTGCGGCGATCAAGAGAAACTACACGAAAACTTCAGCAAGTTGAGTCTGATGCAAGCCTCCCTGGGTTATATTTCGATGGTCGCAAAGACAATACTTTAGTTAACGTTAAAGCTGACACCGGAAAATATCATCGTAAAGAAATAACCGAGGAACATATCGTTATGGTCCGAGAGCCAGGATCGACGTACTATTGCCATGTAACGCCAGAGAGTAGCACCAGCAAAAGCATCATTAAAGCAATGACAACCGGACTAGTTTGCAATACGGACCTCAAGGAGCTCACCGTCGTCGGTTGTGATGGCACAGCCGTGAATACCGGCCGAACAGGTGGCGTGATACGCCTGCTTGAACTCAAACTGAAACGCCCCTTGCAATGGCTGGTGTGCTTACTCCATGCCAACGAGTTGCCACTTCGACATCTGTTTCAGTCTCTTGATGGCACAACGACGGTATCGCATGGATTCGCAGGAACACTTGGCAAGGCGTTAAACAAGTGGATAGAGTTGCCTGTCGTCGAATACCGACCGGTCGAGACTGACCTACCACACGTTGATCCTCGCAACTTGAGTACGGATCTGCGATATCTGTACGAAATCGCTCAAGCGGTTTCGAGTGGTGAGTGTTCGAGAGATCTGTCACTGAGAAATCCAGGCGCTCTCAATCACTCACGATGGCTGACCACAGCTAATCGCCTGCTGCGATTGTACGTAGGATGCGAAAATCCGTCTGACACTTTGGTCACCATTGTCACATTCATCGTTCGCGTGTATGTTGTGACATGGTTCCACATCAAGCAAAATCCATCGTGCAAGGACACGTGTTCTTGATGATCCAGAACTCGCGGTACCTGACGGACGAACTGAAGGCCATCATGGACCCCGTCATCCAGCGCAACAGCTACTTCGCTCACCCAGAAAATCTGTTGCTGTCCATGATGACCGACGAACGACCAAGCATTCGTGAACTAGCCCTCCGTAGAATTCTTAAGGCACGAGACCAGCCGAAGAGGAAGGGCGTTCGGCAGTTCACAGTGCCGTCGATTAACTTTGACTGCACAGACTACACCGAAATGATTGACTGGTCGACACTGAGTGTGACCGAGCCACCAGTCACAATGAGTATCAGTGACGATGACCTCCGACAGTTCATACGTGATTGATTATTATTATTTTTTTCATATCCTTATTCTAGACCATCGCCCATTAATTACCATTCAGTCAAATGCTCAACACAGCTCAACTCTCTGTCTAGCTGAGACGAAAATATATCAAAAGTTTCAGATTGAGACAAAAATTTTAATTGTTTCAAAATATGAAATATTTCATTATTTAAATTGATCAATTCTTGCATTTAATTAAAATGTAATATCAGAAAGCAAATTTCAAAAGTGTGAAATGCATTAATTATTAAACAAACAAATATCATTATTTTCATTGATAATTATATATATAGATAATTATTATTAGAAATATGAATAAATTGCAATGATTTGTTTTGCAATATATTTGTAAAGGGGCAAACTTTGCATATTAATAATTATTTTTTTAAATATTTAGATTAATTTTCAAAAATTAGAAATTTCAAAAATGAGCTTTATAAAAATGTAATGAATTATTTAAAAGATTAAATTATAATTAAAAGATTAAAATGATTTTTTGTACACTTGAGTAAATTTTGGGTAATTTTTTCCTGCTTGAATGTTAAAAATTAAATGAAAATATCGGTTTGAAATATGTTGAATTAGTTGTAGATTACAATTTTTGAGATACCAGGCGGGTTTGCTGATATGATGTATGTTAAGTCTTACAAGGAAATTGGGAAAGTATTTCAGCAGTATTGCTACAAATATCTAATTTCTAATAAATAAAATATTTAATGTTGATAATATGAAATCCTAAAATAGAGTTCAAGCTAACTATGTCGAGAAGAAAATGGTTTGTCTCGTATTCCCCTTCGTGATGATGTCATGGAATGTAATGAAATGGATGCAGAAATAAATACTGAAGAAATTTTTTAAACTCAAATTAAAGTACTTGCATAGAATAAGAATAATTGATAAATTCCAAAAAACTTTATTTAAGAAATTGTGGTACTATTTATAATACCCGGTGTGTCGACACCAACACAATCAGCAATAGCTTTTTTGGAAATAATAATCAGTGACATAATTTGAGGACCCAGACAATCAAAAATAATAAATCACACATGCAGGCATTACATAATATAGGTAAAGGTCAGTGAAATCAAATATCCCATTATAATTACATATCAATAATAATAATAATATTAATAATAATAATAAATAAGAAAATAATAATGCAAGAAAATTTAAAATAAAAAGGTTTTAATGTCTTGGCTTTGTAAAGATAAATATTAAATAATTATCGTATAACATATCAAACACAATGAAGTTGATGATCAAATATATTTTTAAAATCATATTTATTGTGTCAATTTGGCATTCATTGATAAATCTAACAGAAATCAGTTCAGATCACTGATGCCCGCAATATTTTCAATAAGTACCAAAATATAATTTTCTTAAATAAATAGTGCCAATTAATTAAATTAAAATTTTTTATTTAAATCATTCATAAATATTATTGGCTAATTTTTCAAAATCGATTGGATCATTCCTCGCTATTTTATGTTGAATATTTGAATTTGAATTTAGTAATCGATTCCTGTTTTTGTTAATTATTTCCAAAGCTGAAAATAATTTCTCACAAGAATAACTACTGCCAAATAAAGAGAAGATTTTCAGATTTTAAGAAAATTTTCCTGATAATTTCAGTGTTGTAAAATATCCACAAATCTTTCTTCTCCTGTCGCTTTGAATATCATTGAATTCTAATTGAAATTCAACTGGAGAAATATGAATATCAGTTGAAAATGAAATTGCAATTATATTAAATAAAAGATTTTCATTATCAAAATAAGTGAATTGTTTTTCGAACTGAGCAATAAGTTCATTATTTGAATAATGAATATTTCTTGATCAGTCTCATTGTTATTAGAGACTTCATTAAATCGTTTAAGAGGGAAAGAAAATCACAAATTTCTTGATTAATATTAAACAATATTTCAAGGCATTTCCCCCGACTAAGGCATCGAACTTCTGAAAAATAAAGAACATCAAATATTCAGCATCAGTTTCATTTAAAAATAATTTCAATTTCCGACTAGTTAGTGAATTGTTTTGAGGAGTATTAACGCATTTGATGATTATTTTCATTGTAGATTGTAAGCAAATATTTCTTATGCAAAGATTTTGTTGATGAATAAGTTCCCAGTTACTTTGAAAGCAACGATTGCTATAGTTCACTCTCTGCTTCTTTGGTATGGCCATTTATTTGTTGAAATGATTATAGATAGAAAATCAAATCAATAAGAGAACTTCCCACCATTATTAAAAATTTGCTTGCCCTATATATTTTTTAAAAAGGCTGAAACAAAACGAAATAAAACATAGAAAAACATAATAAAACAAAACATTACTGAAAACATGAATGGTTTCAAAATCAATAGTAAATAAATATATATTATATAACATTTTAGTATTAAAGGTAAAAATTCCATATTGATTTTTTACACATATTTAATCTTTTTTGTTTTTTAATCACTTTCGATTGTAGATGAACAATAATTATTCATTTCAACGTTAGGGTAAATGTTTCGAAAATTTAACAAATATGGAAGTATAGAGTACAAATGAAAAGGCTAACGCGTGCCACACTTTGGGCACCACTGGTTTAGATAATCACAAACCGATTGCAATCTCATCTGACAAATCATATGTAAATTATGAATATCGCTAATATTTATTTCACTAATAATATATTTATTGTAAATTGCAAGCTTCTGAATTTCACGATAGCATTATGCGTATGTGCATTTATTGATTGACAGCGTTGCAGGTGTGTATTTATTGATTGACAACATTATGCAAGTGTGTATTTATTGGTTGACAGCACTGCGTGTGTGTATTTATTGGTTGTTAGCATTGCGTGTGTGTATTTATTGATTGACAGCATTATGCATGTGTGCATTTATTGATTGACGTCATTCAAGTCACAAACTTAACAGGTTAAAGACAAGGGAAAACTTTGCAAAAGTCCTTCTGGGCAAAGATACATTTTTAAATAAGGAAATCTTTCATCAAATTCAGTGTAATGTTTTATTGTCACATTAGCGTAAAATGGTGAAGCGGGCACATGTGACCGTCATGGACCTTGAGATTGATATAGGCATGTGGGAACATTGCTGTCAAGCGCCGCGATCATAAACAAATTCAAACCTAGAAATCGCGTGTGCACATAGAATCATGAATACACGGGCTGTCACAATGACTGCCATGGCGTTTAACCTACTAATATCTGATATTTATAATTGCTATTACCAAAATCATAACTGTGCAACAATTTATGGGGCCTCATTCACTCATACAGTTCATAAAAGAAGTTAAAAATTTGAAAAAAAAAATCTTTGTCTAAATATTTTTGAAGTGGAAAAAATACTTTTTTAAGCAATATTTATAAAACATTTTATTTTATTTATTTCAATTAATATTTATTCAGGGCCTGCATTCAGGGATACTGATAATTATTTCACGGGTGAAGGTTTGAATTTAATAAGAGGCCAAGTGCAATTTGTGGACATGGCGAGAAATGTTCATATGATGATGTCATATCTTGCATGTGACGTAATCACCCTGAATATGAAGCATAATTATGAGCTCATATTATTAATGTTGGTCACAAAGTTAAGATGAGAGAAGGACGGATACAATTTACACCTGGACCACATTTATCCCAGGAGACTTCATTAAGCATTTCAACAATGATTATATCCATTATAACCTTTCATCAAATTCCAGTTTCAACGGAAATATTCTGTTCAAATTGAGATAATTTTCGTAGTTTTCAAAGGTAAAAGAGAAATTTCCTGACGTAATTGTACAATCACTATGATAAATTGAATGCCGAGACTTCTAATATTGAGAATAATATTTGGATTAGGGGCCCCCTTTGTGGTTGCCAAAGGTTCATATAATACAACTGCAGCATTGCATACAATTATATAAAGAAATCAAAGGAAATCAGCCTGGACAACTCGAATGAAACATCTCCTAGATGAAATGACCTCAATATTATTCCATCCATTAAAACAAAAATAATTCAGAAAGTTCACAAATCAAAATGAAAATCAAATATAAAATTTATTCAAATTCAGAAAATAATTTCAATTGTAATAATTGAGTTGCGGTGGATCGTCGATCTGGATCTGGATTCAACATTGCTGCAATGAACCTTTTTATTTCCTTTGATATATTTTGAGGTATTTCAAGCATTTTAGTGTTTCCAATTTTGTATATGACAGCAAAATAATCCATATTGTGATATGGCGGCTGCCTGAATGCAAATAAATGTCACTCATTGTTGATACATTTAAACAAATAATAACACAATTATCAAAATTTTGAATTTTACACCTTTTATTATTTTAAACAATAAATTGCCTTAAACATTCTGAGATCTGTGATTGGTTAAAAGTAGGTAGTTAGTAGCCGGATAAAATATGCTGGATAAATATTTTCACGGCCCACAAGCATCCATCAGATAAGCATTTTGCTTTATACACGACTCCAAGTGAACCCGAACCGATTATACTAATTGTTTCACAGTACCTTTCTATGCTATCAATACCGGAATATATAATAAAAGATATATTGTGGTCAGAATTATTTCCCATTGGAATATTTCAAAAAACAGTAATTTTCATCAATAAGAAACTTCAATTGCAATTAAATATTAATCCGAAAAATTAAGATTACATTTTAAAACTATTTTACCATCACAAACTAAAATGAATGCATATTTATACAAAAGTTTTTTTTACAACATATTTTTAGAACAAAAATATTTTAAATTTTTAATACTTTTCCAGAAATTTTAAACTTCTTTTACATAAATATAATTTCTCCAACATAATATATAATCATAAATTTTCCAGGTTCCACTGTTATCACCACAACAAATGGAAACCAGGCGATGCAAACCGGCCAAAATCTCCAAAACAAGTAATTATTGACAGAAGGCTGCCATTTTATAATGATTATTTCTCCATTTTACAAGTAATTCAATATAAATTTATCTTTGAATCGTTTAGTTAGTGCATTGAATATATAAATAATAACAAATATATTTATAATATGAAATCAAATTAATAAAATATTACTAACCAGTAATCATATTGATTACAGTGGCGCCAACAGACCAGATATCAGCTGGCATCGAGTAAGGGGATTCCTCCAGAACTTCAGGAGCCATGAAATTTGGAGTTCCAACAATTGAGTGAGCATTAGTTGAGTTGCCAGCAGTCCTCATCAATGACCGTCTGATACCAAAATCTGCTAATTTTATATTATTCTCGGGGCCAATCAATATATTTGCCGCTGATTAATAATTGAAATAGAAATATTATTAATGATTTTATTTACGTTTTATATCTCGATGAATGATTGCATTTCCATGAAGGAATTTTAGACCTTCGAGGATTTGTTTGCTGTATTTGAGAATAGTTTTTGTTGCCAGGCCCCTTTCCTTATTGATTTGATCCGCCAAGGAGCCCTAAAAACGGGAACAATTATTCTACTGGTCATTTAGGTGGAATATCTATTATAATCTCTCAAATTCACCAAATATATTAATTAGATTAATTTAATAAAATTTCATTGGAGGAAAATCCAATAAATAATATTATTAACCAATTTGTATAGAAAGCGGTTCCAATTGTCCCAAAGCCCACCAATGCGTGAAATATATAATCTAGTGTTATTTAACAAATCAGCTTATAAATATAGTTTGCAAGAATAAATTTCACGTTGCGGTAAATTATAGCAATCACACAAATAACAATTACTCGATCACTGATGGTGATGTAATCATTCATATTATTATGCAATCACTGAGTAAGGTAGAGATGGGCAGAGGGAAAAGTGAAGCACCTTTGTTTAAGTAATGCAAAAGAAATGAAATGTATAACTCACATTAGATAGGTATTCCATAAAAATGCATAAATGTTCTTTTGTTTGGATCGCTCCAAAATATCGAATGATTCTGCTGTGGTCCAATTTGGGTAGGAATTTATGAATATTTCCTTCGATGTATTTCTCATTCAATTTTATTCAATGTTACCCACTTGACAGCAAACTCTGTATCTATCCCAGATCCCTTGCATTTATAAACCTCTCCAAATCCCCCACTTCCAATTGGTGATCCTTTCATAAATGTTTTATCCCTAAGAGCTAAACATAGAAATAATCAAATTAATTTATCATTATTATTATTATAAAGGCTGCCCAATTTTTATTTTTGCATATGATTTAAATGTATAATTGATTACGAAAACCAAATAATTAGTATTTTAATTAATTGAATTATTATTATTAATAATGCAATAAAAATTTATATAAATTTAAATAATGAAATAAAATAAAAATAAATTTAAAAAAATAATTAAGAAATAATAATAATAACAATAAAATGAAATGAAATAAAATAATATTGAAATAATAATAAAATAAATATTCAGATAATATCAGTAAAAATAAATAATTAAATAAATAACATTAACATAAATAATAATAATATAAAATGCTTAATGAGTAATTAGTAAAGGGGGAAATGGTTCTTGAAGCGCCGCGCTTATAGTACACAATTATCCTTTACCTTTATCACTCCGTATCTATCCCATGTTGCCTCTCTCCTAGCGTTAGGCGGTTTCTTATGTAATTTATCTTTATATAATTGAATTATCCCTATAATTAATAGCTAAAAATAATAATAATAATAATAATAATAATAATAAAATAATAATAATATTAAAAGAATATTTCAAATTTCGGATAATCTCACAACTTGCTGTCATTAAACAAAAATTTATTACCTTGCCCTCCTCTTTCTTTTCTAGTTCGACGCGACTCACGCAGAAGTTATTATTAGAACTAAATATTTATACTCAATAAACGGATGCCTAGAATCCTGCGGTCAATTAGGCGGCCTCAAAATGCATCGGATGGGAATAACTAGTGAAGAGGATATCGCAAATAAAATATATATTATCAGATACAAAATAAAAGCGAATAAAAGCGTTTCAGAAATTAAAGGAAAAGCAATTTGCGGTGAATGAACATACGAGCGAACTTTAGCATTTAATTTCATCGATTTTAGAGATATTTTACACGCGTTAGATGTTATGCACCTTTGGTGGGTTGCCCCTCAATCTTATTAATTTCAACCATTTTACTCTCTGCATATTCATTTTGATATTGACCTCAGCAAACAAATTTATCAAATGCCCAAAATCAACATTTCACCTCCTAATCTATGTATATTGATATGTATATTTGATATATGAAATTAAATGCTAAATAAAATTAAAATTTGACCAATGAAAATCATCTAAATAAAAATATATTTGAATATTAGAACTGTCGAAAAATAAAAATTATTAGATAAAAATAAAAATTAATACTGAGTGCGAATAAATGAAATAAATAAATAATCACCAAATGTACCTCATCAAGTGCATCAATATCACAATGGTGATCGATGAGCAGCTTGACAATATCTGAGTGGCCTGCACTGCATGCGATATGAATTGGCCGCCTGTCCCACTGGAATGCGAATAAATAAAATAAATAAATAATCACCAAATGTACCATATTACGTGCCTCAATATCACAATGGTGATCAATGAGCAGCTTGACCATATCTGAGTGACCTGCATAGCATGCGATATGAATTGGCCGCCTGTCCCGCTAGAATGCGAATAAATAAAATAAATAAATAATCACCAAATGTACCATATTATGTGCCTCAATATCACAATGGTGATCAATGAGCAGCTTGACCATATCTGAGTGACCTGCACTGCATGCGATATGAATTGGCCGCTGACCCCACTGGAATGCGAATAAATAAAATTAATAAATAATCACCAAATGTACCTCAGCAGGTGCATCAATATCACAATGGTGATCAATGAGCAGCTTGACCTTATCTGAGTGACCTGCGATGCATGCGATATGAATTGGCCGCCTATCCCACTGGAATGCGAATAAATGAAATAAATAAATATTCACCAAATGTACCTCAGCAGGTGCATCAATATCACAATGGTGATCAATGAGCAGCTTGACCATATCTGAGTGGCCTACATAGCATGCGATATGAATTGGCCGCCAACGCTCCTGGAATGCGAATAAATAAAATAAATAAATAATCACCAAATGTACCTTAGCAGGTGCCTCAATATCACAATGGTGATCAATAAGCAGCTTGACCATATCTGAGTGACCTGCACTGCATGCGATATGAATTGCCCTGTCTCCATTTGCATCCTGAATAATATATTCATAATGAATAGAAATTTAAACAAAGGATTCCAATAAGAGCAGTGAGAAAGGAATATCCCATCTGGTATTGATAATCAATATCACAACAATCACTGACAAATTATATTTGCACAAATATTTGTTAATCAATACTAAAACCTATAAAGGAATCGCGTGAATTAATATGAGCGCTACTATATAAAGAATGCGATTAATTAAAACAAAACTCAAATAAGCAATTTCCATTCCAACAAAGAGCAAATCAATTTTTGTAATAAAGTTTACAATATACATAATAATAATAATAATAATAATAATAATAATAATAATATAATAATAATAATAATAATAATAAATTTATGAGCTGCTTTATGTTGTTATGGAGTTCTTGGCGGCAACTGGCTATAGCATTTCAGTATTAATAATGGCTGTGCATAACTGATCTAGCAGCTTATCACAAATATAATAATTACCCCCCCCCCCCCCCGCCACGCGCCCGCAACTCAATAAATATGCAAATATATTCAATACAAATTGATATCAACCTTGCGCTCCAAATATTCCGCCTTGAAATATCTGGTGAATAATCCTCCTGATCCAGATCTGATGGCATCAATAAATGCTTGGAATTCCATGCTGATTTGTATCAAATAAAATAATGAAATAAATAATAATTATAATTTACTTCATTAATTATGCAAATATTTGTCCAATGAGAATTGATTAAAATGTAATATATAAAATATTTTAACAATTACGGAAGTTTAGTAAATTAATTAAATTTGTTTCCTAAATAATAAATTTAACTGATGCATTCAAACAATAAATAATAAAATTTATATTTTTATTTTATTATTATTTAAACATTATAAATTTATAAATATAAATCAATATCAACATTTATTTAGTAATTTCTATGAATAATTTCTAATTTAGAAAATATTTGAGAGTTTATAATTCATTTATACTACTCATTATAATTATATATGAAAATGTTCTAAATATGGATGACTACTAGAGATTTGATAGGAAGGCTTCCTACTCATGAAACATTTTATTTTAGATATCTTAATCTATTGGTGGCTTATAATTACGCGATTTCCAACATAACCTATAGCCCAATGATTATCAACATTTAATAATCATTGAATGCTCAACATTGGAATTGCGACCATTAGGTTGTTCAAAGATGGCATTATCTTATGATAATGATGTGGACAAACCGTTATTATTCAAAACTGATCCCAGTGGCTCTGTTGATGACAATAAAATTTTTATTCTGTTTTTTGATTTTAAACACCCTTGCTGAGGCAAAATGCCGATTTGCTCTGATTTTCCACTTCCATATATACTCTTCGAAATCGGGATGGCCAATGGTTATTGCCGAGCCCATCTCTCACTTGACATTTGCTTCCACGTATCTGCTTCGGCTGTCACCCATAATGGTCCAACGAACAAAGATAATTAATGGCCCGCCTGGCCTTTCTACACGCACTATATTCTTCTTGCTCTTTTCCACTTAATCATTGTGTCAATCTAATGGTCCTAAATCTTCCTTTTGTTTACTTTTCTTCTTGATTACTCTGCTCGGGTTTCCTTCATATCTCGGGTTCTCCATTGGCTCGAGTTTCCCACTAGCTCGGGGTTTTTATTAGCGAATTAATTAATTAATTAATGTTTTCTGTTTTTACACATTTGAGTGCTTTTCGACCCTTCCTAACCATTTTCTGATAAATCCCTAATCATCATCTGGTTGACCATTAGCTAATCTACACCTGTTCCGTTTACCCATTCGATTTCGATGATTTTACAATTTAGTGATTTTTCTCGGATTTCCGTATTCTTGCCTTTTTTAACTGCTTTTGCCATTTCCTAATACTGCTTCCATCTTACTTTCCTTTACTATCAATTCTGTGCATGATCACGCTTTTATTTGTCTTTTTTCCTCATATTTTATTTAAATTACCAACCTAGATTTCATTTCAATTTATTTTAATTTACGGACCTCAACAAGTTTATAAATATCATGAATAATGTTGGCATCTTGGGAATAAAAGATGATATCAGATGGATTAGGTCAGCCGTTTACACTGGGACATATTCATTTTAACGGGTCCATAATATTTCATTTCTCTATCTGTGTGCCCATGGTAGTGACCAAGTTTGTGCTGTACACAATAGTCAGTTGAGCACCATTACTAGGAATACTCCCAATTGCGCTTTCTATTCAAGTTTTGGACAGTCGATAGAAGGAATTACTTAAAGAAAATTGTTGAATGATGACGATCAAATGAGAAATTCGAGTTTCAATAATATTAATATAATAATTTCCTTATTTAGTAAACGTCCATTTCTTAGGAGTTTTTATCAAACACATGAATCTAGTCAATACTCACAATAAATAGATAAATGGTAATATTTCATACAAAAAAACCATGAACGACACTATGATTAATATATCAAACATACACTCCATACAGACGCTCACTCAAATCAAACAGTGAGCCGTTCATATCGACAGTAGTAGGTAGATAATGGGCCTCTGAAACAGTACCTCTCTACCTCCCGTCCCCTTATTATTCCAGCAGACCACAGGGTTTTTCTATTGCTCCATCGGGCCTCAAGAGTTTTGCATAACCTATATTTTGTGTGTGCCTTTGACCTACTTATAATAAGGACAACCAAGATAAATATGGCTGCAATTGGTTCTTCTAAATTCTATATTTATATAATATTGCATTACAAACATTTGATAAATATATGCTAAGCGTATATGGTAATATATTATTTATTTTCATCAAAATTCGATAAAAAAATTCAACTGTGCCGACCGAATTGTCATTCCGTGCTTGTCTATCGGTGTCCATAATATCAAGTGGTTCTGTTATCTCGTGTTCATCATGCCGAGTAGTAATACAAATACTTGATGCTTCCTCAGATGTAGTGGACAGTTAAGCATTGTCAGTACCTTCAGTAGTAGCAGTAGGAATAGTTTCAGCTGTTTTAACATGCTTCTTTCTCTTCTATTTCATAACAATGTATCCATATATATGCTTATTATTGTTCAATTGATAGTTCATTCCAGCACAGCAATATGATCACAATATCTGATATATAACTCGGTCAGATTTACCTAATGGTTCAACTGCTAGTGCAGATTTGGTTTTTTGATTTATCCGATTTGGTCACCAATATCTTTACTTCTCAGTAAGTTTCTGTCTCTGACTTTCATAACGTTTTCCTTATCATCATAAGGCACTTTTAGAGCTTTTCTTTTATATTATTTCTTTTTGGTTATATTATTATATCAGATCTGAGAGTTGTTTCAATTTCTTCAGACGACATCTCAATATCAATCACAAAACCCACAAAATCAGATACTAAGACACAGCTTTCATTTCTTGAATTTGTTGGGCATCCCTTTCCAGTTGACCTAATTTATTCAGGCTGACTAGGAAACAGCATACATGTACCATACTACCCCTCAATTATCACGCCCAATTTCCGAGGTCAACCGTTCGGCATGTCCACACGACTTGCAATCATACGACAAGGTGCCCATAGAAACTAATCCATGCTGGTAGTGCCTCAAGTCGGCGAACCCTATAATGCAGGTGAGCTGCTGCGATACAACTACTCCCCTAATCAGAACTATCATCACTCAACTGGTCTTGGTTGGAGAATTCAGATTAAAATTAAAACATCGCGACCTTAGTAAAACAACTCCACTCTCCATTTTACTTAGCCATACTCAAAATAGACGTTTCAAAACCATTCGAGTAGGTTTCACAACGACACATAAAATTTTATTATGACACATTGACGTTTCACCCCATGCAAATCATAAGAAATCAGCTTAATAAAGTTCAGTATTTCTGGCCAAGTAAAGTCGAAAAATTTGATTCACTGAATCGGGTTCATAGTGGATGACTCCCAGAAGGTACTATCTTCAGCCTCCTTCAGCAGCTGATCCATGTCAAAGTCGACATGTCCTTCTTCCATTCCTTGTACGTCCGAAGCAGATATTTTTCTGTATGATTGAGGCTTCGTGGGTTCGAATGCAGTAATCAAATCAGTCGTTACTTTAGCATTGGTGGCAGCGAGGCCTGCTTCTGATTCCAGTTACTTTTCTCGTCGGCGTAGTGTCCGTTCCGCCCGACTTCGGGATCATGTGGGGCCACCACATGCATCGTAGTAGCGATACAAATTCTACTGGTGCCAACACAAATCACCTCAGACTGCATTACTCCCATGTCCCCGAAAGTTGGATTGTTTCGGAGGGCTAGGCCCTTCAGTCAAATGGTGACTGGGGAAGATATTCACTTGCCCTTCAGTCGGGCATTCTGTGAAACGAGTCTTGAGCTCGGAACTCGTGTAGACTTGATGGAGAGCTCTCGACTGCTCTCAAATGAGGATATGCTGCGAGCGGTCTTCCTCCAGCAGGCTATCCCTGCAACGCTCGAGACGGAGCACTTTCTTAGTAGACTTTTTTATTTGGACGGGGTGAACCATGTTCCCTCCATATGTTCAATTCGTTTCTTTAGATGTCCAATTTCGGTTTGCATTGTACGTATCGACGCATTCTTATCCGCGCAGGAAAAACAAGGTAGAAAAGTGGGATTCGACGCAGTTGGTGTTGCCATTTCTAAATCATTAATATTCCTAAAAACCTTTTATAATAGAATTTCTATTAACAAAATTTCTAAATCATCAGAAAACCTTCATTCGTTTCAGCTTAGGTTATAAACTCTCGTGTTCAGACAATCATTATTAACCCTCTTCTCAACACAGTTAAACCAGTCAGTCCCTACCATCAAAGAAATTAATCGGTGGGCGAGTAAATTTAATCAGGGATGACGACGAAATTCCATCGGTGGATTAATACCAGTGTAATTACTATCCGTTGAGCGGTTAAAACTAACTAAAATCATTTAATAGAATTTTCAAGAACTATTAGTATTAGTGTCTAATGAAATTGAAAGACACGGTAAGTGACCCCTGTACATGTTACGGTATAATAACTTTTAATTAAACTAGAATTGAATAGCAATATGATTAAGATTCAAAGTTAAACTCGAGTTTATCGTTTACTAAATTAAAATAGTCCATAAAGGAACCTTACTGTTTAGCATTATTAAATCGAACGTGTAACAATCAAAGTGAACTGACGTGGTCAGTTAAACCGTTCCTATCAGGTGTACGAAGTCGCTAGTAGACCATTTGGTGTATATTTCCATCTAGTGATCTTTGTACTTATGTAGTGAGCGATGTATACCCATTCTGTCTGGATCAACGGAAGTTGATAAGATATCGTCGTACGGTCAAGTGAAGATAGGTTTATGGAGTCAATGTTTATCAATTCTATGAAGATCGATCTGAGCCAATAGATGTGTAGTCGGTCATTTCCTTTGTTTACAGCAGAAGTATTTCCAGGATTTTCGTAGACATTGGATGTTTACATTAACGTTGTTTTCGACTTTTCCTTATGTGGTGTTTGAAATGGAAAATGACTGAATCAGCGTATATTATGATCTCAAGGAAAACCATTCGGTGCAGTGATTATATCTAAAGACTTAACTATCGACTCCCGCTTCTGTAATCCTCGCTGGGATTTTTAACGAACGAACTTGTGTAACTCTCAGAAAGGTTATCGATGGCAGATAGATGACTCGCAGATTTTATCATAACTCTGTGCGAAAATGAAAGAATGACTATTCTTGATCTGTGCATGTTCCTAAAGCAATTATATAGCACTATTTAATTCAGCCAACCCTTGGGGTAGCATGTCACTTTCCTTATCTCGTAATCTATCGGATTCATTTCGTTACACCAACATTGCCCATTGATTTGATATACTCCCTCTCAGTAAATCATTTTCCGAAATCTTTCAGTTCTTTGGAAACTCGTGTCGGTCGGTGGCATCATAAAACTTCATTATTCTACAACTTTACTTCAAATAACAAATTTTCCGTTGTTATAAATTATCAGTGACGAACCCGTTCTGGACGGATCCAACCGACTGGTGCTTAGGACTCTCGAAGACCCAATCAGGGTAAATACTCAAGGGAACCTTCTAAAATCCCTCGACACAAAAGCATCAAATTTTTCATTATAAAAATCATAATTATCATGAAATTAACATTACGAGAGAAAAAATTGCGAGAGAAAAGGTTGCGAGAGAAAAGGAAGTTCGTTTTAAGCTTTTAATTTTTCATTATAGTAGAAATAGGAAAAAATTCATTACTGCTTATCGTTGGCGTAGCTACGTATTTAGCGCCCCTTAAATGCCGGGAAAATTTAGTTTTTTTAACATTCAATTGAAACACAAAATATGTAGTTATATTTTCTAAAACTTTATTTATAAATTACAAATATGATATTATATGATATATTACTAAAAAATAATTTTTTCTCGCTTTCTCGCGTGCGAAATTATCTATTATTTTATCCAAATCTAGTTGGGAAGCGCCTGTCCTCTCAATTGATAAAGTTGCTAGTGAGCTAAGGCGATGTTGGGACATACTGCTTCTTAAGCATGTTTTGATTAATTTTAATTTAGAGAACCTTCTCTCTGTTGCCACAGTAGTTACCGGAAGTGTTAATAAAAGTAGACAATAATAAAAGTAGTAATTATTTCCGAGAAACTACTTGAAGCGGGTGTGTGAATTAAAAGTAATTCAGCAACTTCCTTTATAGATGAACGTTTTTCTAACTGGTCAAAAAAGCAAATTTTAAAACGAAGTAATTGGGGCCCAATGCTCAGAGAAATGTCATTAGGATAAGTTGAAAGCAAGATTTCGGACTCTTTGAGACTATTTTCTTTGTATGACGTGATGAGATGTTTTGGTGAGAAACACTGGCTTATACAATAAACCGAAATAACAATCAAACCATTACCGGTTGTCCTAACGATTCTTGTAAATGAAAATCTATGAAAGTTTCTACAATTGAGCGGTTGCTGAATAGTTGAGTGAATTCCTAAGTCTAAGTCTAAGTTTGCAAAAAGATTAACATTGAAAAATCTAATTTGGTGGCAGTATTTATACTTATTTTACCCATGCTTTATCCAATAGGAATTAAGCGTGTATGTATTTTATTGAAAATTTTATTTTATTTTTAATTTTTCTATGTTTAGGTGCGTTTTTTATTCTTTATTTTTCTTTACTTAATTTTATTATTTTTTGTGTTTCGGTTTTGTTTTATTTATTTTATTTGATTAGTATTTGCTAATTTTGATGGATTTTCTATTTTACTTATTAAATTGTAATTTTTAATCATCTCTTTTCTTTATATAATTATTTAATTATTATTAAATGGCCGATTATTTTATACTTACATTTTTCAATGCGATAGTCCTTATTCTCAGAAGGTTAAGATCTTGACTCACAGTAATTAATACTCGAAAACAGAAAAAAAATTAGATGCTTAGTTAAAGCAAAATTTAATTTTGTTCTGTAACTTTCTGATCGATTTTTATCATTGTGATTTTGTTTGAATTATTCGAATTACCCGCGGTTCAAATCACATGTTTTATAACTCTCGAGTTCAATTGTTTCTTGAAAATAATTATAAATTCAATGTTTCAAGATATTATTTATTTCACTCAAATATTGATTTATAAATAAATTGATTATTAATGAAAATAATAAAGGAACTTATCGACAAATTGTAAAGCTTAATAATTAACAATAAATTATTTATTTTCTTATTTACTGATTGATTATTTTTAAATTCAAATTATTTATCTTCATTTTCGACTATAGGTCAATATTTTCTTTCATTTTTTTTGCATATTTTGAAGTGTTTGTCGAACAATATTATTTTACTTGAGAAAATAAAGATGAAAGGTTTGTGAGTTTTGATAAAAGAGAATGAAGCTAAATGCGGCACAGACAAAATGCAGAAGAGTTTTTTAAGACCATTATCTCTTAAAGTGAGAAATTGGCAGAACAATTAAACATCCAGTTGACAATTCCCAGACAATTTAAGAGGCAAACACACCGTTCAAATAATGGTGGTTCAACTGTTGAAGAATACTTTCGAAGATCTGTCTTTATACCATACTTGGATTCAATCATCTCATCGTTGGAGAGCAGATTCAATGACAATATCAAAATCAATTTTAGTCTATTTTTATTTCACCCAGTGGAAATGTTGAAACTTTCAAAAGATGAATTCAAAACTCACACAGAAAACATCATAATGTAGTATCAAATTGACAACTTTGATGCTGAGCCAAGCACTTGGTTTGAGATGTGGTCAAATAAAAAGTCTGATTTTGAAATCATAAGTCGCGATGGAATGATGGATTTATTATAATTCAAAGACCCCTTTCCAGCTATTAAGAAAGCAGTTCTTATTTCTTTAACATTGCCAGTGTCAGCTTGAGAAGAGTCAAAACGTGGCTAAGGTCAACAATGTGTGAAAATAGACTTTCTAGACTTTGCATGATGAGTGTTCATCGTGACAGAATCAATGACAGTAAAAAAATCGAAAAGTAATGAACAAAGGGATCAATAAATTTGGTCAAGATAACAGATGTTTGCAGCTTACTTTCAAAAAGTAATATTTATGAATAAGTCTGTAATTTTGTGTTATAATTGAATAAGTATTTATGGAAAATATACAACAAAGAACTTTTTTTACGTTTTTTGATTCTGTTTATTCCTAAAATCACATTAATGTTTCAACGATAAAAATGACTATAATTGAAACCATCAATATACTATTATTATTCTGATTGTATATAGTAACAATTTTTTTTTCGGAAATGAGCATAACAAGAATTTAAATGATACTAATTGTTGTATGTTTACGTATTACAATAATATTTAGAAGTTCCCTACTTTGTTTTTTTGCCCGCCATCAATCCGCTTAATTAACCTTGTTCAATTAATTTAAATAAACCTTTTTCCACCTCCAGCCCAATTAAATAATTTATCATCATGAAATATCACTAATTATTAAAAACTGAATTTCTCAATGAATTAAAAATACGATTTTTTCCGAATTGTTGCTTTCTTACTGAACAGTTGTCATGCAGTCAGGGCCGGCTGTGGGTTTTGCGGGTCCTCGGGAATATATTATATGCGGAGCCTTTTCACAAAGGAAAGAAATGATACATGAACATAATTTTATCAATTTATTTTATGGAATATTTATTCCTTCAACATATTCAATAATATACATACATAATATTGTATTTAATAAAAAGCTTGAATATGAACCAGTAAAGATATCGATGTCTTTTTTATATTCACAAAAATAATATTTTTTATTCTTATTTCGTAAAGTTGTTTTTACTGCTAATTCCTCGATAATATAGTCAAAATGTATCTGTTTTGTTGCCTGCTCTATTGACAAGCCTCCCTCTTGTTGCACGGTTAATCTTAAATAATTTTTAATTAACTTTAATCTGGAAAAACTGCGTTCGGCGGAAGCTACTGAAAAATGCGTTGTTATCATAATTCTCAATGCTATATATGAAAGCGCGGGGCTCGGTAAAAATTGAAACCTCCCAACTGGCTCTAGATGCAGTTCATAATCAGCAACTAATTTAGTTTTTGAATATTGTCAACGTTGTTTGACACGAAAAATCTTGTGATATGTTGATAAATGAATA
>CAUHTR010001058.1:0-91520 GCA_959609185.1 Schmidtea polychroa | reverse complement strand
TAGATTTGATAGACAGATAGAAGTGGTTAACTGGACTTACAGAAAGGAGGACTTTTATGATTGTCAAGATTGCTTATTCCGTTATCGGATAAAAATGGGTTTGACGTCTAATTTTCCCAATCTGTGTTGACTCTTATTAAATACTAATCACCTCGTCGATTTGGTAGATATCACTCAACAATCTACCCACTGGATATTTTTATCTGAACGTTACTTATCTATCTAGTGGAACTGATACTCGGCCAAACGAAAACTGACGGATGATTTCTCAAAATTGCCGGCGATAATTTCCTTCAGAACTACGGTAAGCACTTTGATTAATTGTCAAGTAATGTTTACATTTCTGTCTAGGTCGAGCTATTATCAGCGGCTAGTCAAAAACCGATTATCAAGTCTTCTCAGAGTCTGTAAACGGGCAAGATGATTGGTTTAGATGCTAATGGTTTTAAAATGCATAAAATTTGGAAAAGATCTCGAATTTCTAACATTCTACCTGAAGCAAAAGAGACGTTGGATTTATTCGCGAGTCACGACACTATCTCTTCCAATTCGTGTTCGGACAGTCGAGCTCCGTCAAAAGAAAAATTTAGTTCTAAATTGATGGTAATCAAACCCAAGGCTGGATATAATGTTGATAATAGCTTCAATCTCATTCCTCCTGGGATTTTCAGTAAATTCGTTGTCGACATCAAAACTATGCAAACTCAGATTTTTTCAATGGAAATTTTTCGACGACGGATATTGTTGATCTCACTCGATAAAGAAAATTCTGGCATCATATGTTATCATTCCTCGCAGGGTTTCCTCACCCCTCATGACCCACCAAGAACAGTCCGCATTGCTGCCCACCGCTCTTGGACCGTCATGAAGGACAAATCGACCCAATTAACTTCAAATCAATGCATATTAATACAAATCAGTTAATCAATGGAAAAATAATTTAATCTATGATTGAATAAATCTATGAATATTTACCTGGCGACCATGCCATTTGGGTTCCGGGTGTGATGATTCTCGACTTCATAATTCGGTTTGTTACCTACTCGTTCATCTGATGAAACGCATAAGTCTTTGTCATGGCTGCTATCCCTCAAATCACGGATAGATTTGATTCTCATACATTCGGAATTACTCGAAAACATATTTTCTACTCGTCCACATCACACCAAGAGCTCCCAGAGGACATCGTCGCCAGTACCATGAAGAAGAAGAAAATCTGTTATATAAAAATAAAATTTATTAGAATTAAATTGTTGATTTATTATTATATCATAATGAAAATTTAAACGTACATAAAATAAAACATAAAATAAAATATAAACCCTACTGAATTGGTTTCCTTGAATGCTAAATGTGAATCGAAGGTGTTGACACTGTTCGTTTTAAATGAATGTCCTAAAATTCTCGTTTGGTTAATTTAGTTCTAATTCGGTATCCTGTTGAAGTCTTCTCGAAGTGGTTCCTGTAGTAGTTTAATGACAGTGGTTCCTGTTAGATTATCTAATGAACGTCGTCCCTGTAATAGTTGGTTAAAAAGTGGTACCTCTTATAAAATTTAAAATTTTACCTGTAATAGTTGGTTAAAAAGTGGTACTCTACTAATTTTCCATATCTCTTATATACTATTTTTCGTCTAATCAGGACGCAGTTAGGTTGTAATTTTATTATTTATTATTACTTTTATGATTTTTATTATAATATAATGAATTTTAGTGACCTTATTTTATTCTTATTATTATCTTATTATTTTCCTAATGTTTATTGTTTTTCCCTTATTTTTTCTATAGCTTTATTTTCGTTTTGTTTCAATATACTTTTTTGTTTTAATTAACGTATAAATTTATTTAGGGATTGTTTTATTTTTATATTTTATTTTTGTCTTATTCTTATTATTCTTGAGGATTTTATTATTCTATTCCCTTTATTCCGTTATGTGTATTAGGTAGTTATTTTTTCCTATATTACTTAAGTCTTGAGGATTTAATTATTTTATCTTATTTTATTATTTTGTGTGGTTCTTTTCTCACCTTCGATTCATTTTTAACACCCTCAAGGCTTGGCCCAACAGATTTCTAATTAGATTCATATAAAAATTGAAATATTTATTAATTTTATGCAAAATTTGAATTATTAAGGTTCTTTGTGATAAAATATTGGAACATTAAACTATCAAATTAGTTCAGTGGTTCTTAACCTGGGGTCCATGGACCCCCAGGGGTCCGCGAAAGGGTTCCAAGTGGTCCGTGGACGGGTTCCAAGTGGTCCGCGGCACTATTTACAAAAATCGTAAAAATATTTTTATGTTATCTTGATATTGTAACTAAAATAATAAGTAACATTTCTTTATTGTTTTGTAGCATCAAAATTCTAACATTTGAATTTTTATGTTAAAAAATTTAAGTCTCAGTCGGAACTTCTTTGTAAATATTTACTCGTTGCTATGATACTATTCTGTTTTTGCATTGATTCGAAGCTTTTATTGTTGCTATAATAAAGTTTAATTTAGTTGAAGTTTTTTTACTTTTAACATCCGGGTGTTATTTAATTCTGTCAATTGTTCCTGCACAATTATATTTGGTAAGTAAAAGTAGTGTACTGCATATTTGGTATAAAATTATAAAAATCATTATTTAAAAATTAACCATTTAATTTACAGTATAATCTTGACATGTCCAACAAAAAGAAAATTTTTCGATAGCTACGTTGAATATGGATTTACTTTCACTAGTGATCGTGACGGAACTTAGAAACCTCAATGTGTTTCATGTGGAAAAGTGCTATGCAATCAAAGTCTGAAGCCTGCAAAATTACGGGAACATTTACAAAAGATACACTCAGAAAATGTTAAAGATGAGTTGAGTATTTTCAAACAAAAACTAGCTCGATTTATGGCTTCGGGAAGTCTACCGCCATTAGGTTTTGCACAAACTCAAAAATCAGACCTGGAGGCATCCTACAAAGTGGCCTATTTAATCGCGATAAACAAAAAACCACACACAATTGGTGAAACACTTATAAAGCCATGTGCTTTGGAATTGGTTGAGTTGATATGGGGCAAACAGTCACGCAATGCAGTTAAAAAAATTCCACTATCAAATTCCACTATTCACTCAAGAACTCAAGACATGTCATCTGATATTCTCAAACAAGTTTTAGAGGAGTTGAAATTCTCCGTTCTGCCATTCAGCATGCAGTTGGATGAATCTACTGATGTTGCCCAGTGTAGCCATCTATTAGTTTTTGTGCGATATGAATACAATAGTTCAATTTAAGAAGAATTTCTATTTTGTGAACCGCTGGTAGCTACAACAAAGACCGTGGATGTATTCAATCTTCTACAAAACTTTTTTGTGCAGCATGATTTCCCTAATTGGAGTAAGAAGCTCGGCACAATTACCAATGATGGTGCTCCAGCCATGCTTGGAAACAGATCTGGATTTGCATCTCTGGTGAAAGAGAAGCTCCTCACATTGCCGTAGTTCACTGAATACTGCATCGCCATGCACTGGCCGCCAAAACATTACCACCAGATTTAAAAGCAATTATGTCAACTTGCCTTAAAGTAGTAAATTTCATAAGAGCTCGCGCTACTAATCAACGCATTTTCAAAAATCTCTGTCAGGAACTTGGATCACAGCATAATGTGCTTTTATATCACACTAAAGTTCACTGGTTATCAAGGGGGCTAGTTTATCTCGACTGAATGAACATCGAGTGGAAGTTTCTATATTTCTCAAAGTAAAAGAGTGTGTTTTCTATGAAACATTTCAGAAAACCGAATTCGTGATGGGTCTCGCCTACTTGTCAGACAATCTTTTCTCATTTAAATGACTTAAATCGTTCTATTCAGGGACTTAATATGAATCTTATGGATGCCGGAGAAAAATTGAGATTATTTATAGAAAAGATACCCTTTTGGAAAAGGCAGTTGGAAAATAAGAGCTACTCCTATCAGGTACAAACATTCCAGAAAAAATGACAAATCAGTTTAAAAATCTAATTTTATTACATTTGACCACCCTTGAAAATTCATTTCAAAATTATTTTGTAGTAGAAGAGTTGAAACGTGCTGCATGGATTCGTAATCTATTTTTTATTAACCTTGAGAGTGTCGACGATGATGACATGGCCAAAGACGATTTGATTGATTTGCGAACTAAGGAAATTGTTAAACATGAATTTGAAACCAAGAATTTATCAAAGTTTTGGTGCTCATTGTTGGAGGGGTATCCTATTCTTGCCAAGAGGGTTTTACAGTCTCTGATTCCATTCGCAACAAGCTATTTATGCGAATCTGGGTTTTCAACACTTTTTATCATGAAAACCCAAACTAGAAATAGATTAGATGCAGAACCAGATATGCGTATTACGCTATCAAAGACTACCCCTCGTATTAGCATCCTCGTTTCAGCAAAGCAGCAGCAACCATCACATTAATGATTAATCTTAATTATTTTTTATTATTTTTGTTTGAAGCTGACTAAACAGATTTATAAATAATTACTAAAAAATGTAAGTGTTTTACTATCAATTTATTAATTTTTTAACATTTCAGGGGTCCGTCGGTACCAATTATATATTTATGTGTCCATAAGTTTGAAAAGGTTAAGAACCACTGAATTAGTGCTATTTTCATAAGTATTTTTTTGATAATTCTTAATTAATTTTTTTTATAATTTTTCTTATTCTTTTTTATAAACTTTGTACTTTTATTATAGTTTCTTCTTATGTAAGTTTTTATGTCAGTTTCCTAATTAATTTAATTATGGTCCTTCGTATGTAAATGCGGCCAATAATCATTCTTAATTTTTATTTTATTTATTATTCTCTACTTTTTGAGTTAGCAGATTTTTTGAATGCACTGTTTTCCCTTAACTATGTTGGTGCTTGTAACTTCTTGCGTTTATCAGTCTTATTATACGTGTTGGGCGCGTTACTTTTGATTCAACTTGGTGCGGTTTCTGTGCTGTATATTTCTGATGTATTTTAACAAACTCTCAATTTTTTGGCTCTTGCCCAACACTTTTAAAATTATAGCATTAAATATATTATAAATTTTGTCAATGAATATTTGGTTTTATCATAACTTTTCTTGGTGTCCTTCTTTTCTAAATTTTTTGTTAGCTAGATTTAAATGATATTGTATCAAATAACATCAACAAAACTTAATGAATCTCATTGTGCGATCTTAATGTTTTTACTCAAGTGTTTAGAGATCACTGATGGGTCGGGCTCAAAGCAAGACATCATACTACTACTACTACTACTACTACTACTACTACTACTAATACTACTACTACTACTACTACTACTAATAATAATAATAATAATAATAATAATAATAATAATAATAATAATAATAATAATAATAATAATAATAATAATAATAATAACAATAATAATAATAATAATAATAATAATAATAATAATAATAATAATAATAATAATAATAATAATAATAATAATAATAATAATAATAATAATAATAATAATAATAATAATAATAATAATAATAATAATAATAATAATAATAATAATAATAATAATAATAAGTTTACTGAGTTTATTACTGTTGAGATAAAATAATAAAATTTCAAATCAAGCTTCGGCCGACACTTATTTAACTCTGTCTTATTTGATGTTTTTCTTCGGATTTTAATTGAGCTTGTCTCCGCTTGTGTGTTATTCATAGAAATTAAGTTTTTGCAAAACACATTACACAATGTTTATAGGTTGAAATGCAATATTAAAAATATTTTTCTTACAATTTTTATTTTAATGATTTTTCTTCACTATGTTCTAATCAATATTCAAAATTTACAAGGTAATTTTATAATGTTAAAATTGCTCTTCGAAATTATATTTTGTAGTTGCATTTAGAACAAAAAAAATAATTAAAATTGTGTTTTAATAATAACTATAGAAAAAAATTTAAACTGTTATGTAAATTATTTTTATAAATAAATGTATTAAGTCACTTTTAAATTAAATTCAAGTTTCATTTAAAATTTAGAATGGATCCAGTTGATTTAATTGCTAAAGAAGAAGATGATGTTAGTTTACCCAGAGCTGCTCTTAACAAATTGATTAAAGACGCAGCGCCAGAAGCTCGTTTGACTTTGGAAGCGAGGGAATTGATGCTTCAAATTAGTCATGAATTTATTCACAAACTTGCTGGACAGGCAAATCTAGCTTGCAATCAGGCCAGTAAAAAAACAATAATGGCTGATCACGTTCTAACAGGTTGATATTTAAATTAAACTAATATTTAAATTTGAAATCAATAAGTTTTCATTAATTTATAATTTTAATTTTTTCTTTATTCGTAATTTTTTTATTTTAAAAGTTAGTTATAATGATTATTAACTATGAAATTAATACATGAAAATATTTTGTTAACAGCCTGAGTATGGATTTAACTTATTTTAGACATATAAATATAATTTATAAAATTACAATTAGTTTGTTTGTAGCTTTGGAAATGATGGGTTTAAATCACTATAGAGAAATAGCTAAAAGTGCTAGTGAAGAAGCGCGTGAAGAAGTAAAATTACGAAAAGCTCAAACATCCCGATTTAAATTTCAACATCAGACTGAGGAAGACTATAAAATAATGGTAGAATTACAGCAGAAAATGTTTGAGCAAGTATGTAGTAATTGAAATGACCAACTATTTATGCGATGTTAGGCTCGCGCACAATTTGAATTAGAGGCATCTTCAAATGAAGTTGACCTTCAACAAATTGCTATCCAGAATAATAATCAATCTGACGGTGCCAATAATCAACACTCTAATCATAGTGCTATAAATAATGAAAATGATGATGATTTCTATGATTGAAATAAATATAATGTCGTTTTTTCATATTTTTATGTATTGTCGTTGACAATTTATCAGACGTCAATTTTACGAATTTTCCAAATTTTGTGTTTATTTTACTCAGCAGTGGATTAATTTTAACTTTTGAATAATGTGAATAGTTAATATATTCTGCCATAGAAAGATTTGATCAAAGTCGTGTTGATTTGAATTTTTGAAAACATTCATCTGTTGGTTCATAAAATTTAAATTTGCTATTATTGGAATACTTTTTATGGTTTAAAAATTTTTATTTGTAGTTGAAATTTTTAACTCATGTTGGAATTGAATTGAATGGTTATATTAGACAAACAGATAAAATAATAAAGAACTCATGGGCTGTGTCGAGGTGTCAGATAAAGATCACCAAAATCGTAAGCAGTCAATTAAAAATGAAGATAAATATCAAGTAAAACATGATCAAATCATTAACACGTTAATTAAAAAATAAACACAACTAAGATAGAAGGCGATGGCAAAAACCAGTCAAGTAGAAAATAGAAAAATTGACAAAAATTAATGAATAAAAATCAAAACTAACCGATCAGATCGGTTAGTTATATTAAAATAAACCCAAATGAGTACTTTCACCTGATTGGTCGCCAGATACAACTTTTACACTTCTTAGACATAGTTAACTTTGTCAATTTTGAAACCACGCTTAAAATTTTCCAACACTGTTTACCACTTCATTATAATTTTTTATTAAAAGTTTTTTAACTCATTGGAATTATTTAATTTTCTTTGATCCGGATAAGAACTGTTGGGCTAAGAACAATAGAAAAGTAATAGGAATAAATCCTTTCGTGTAATTGAACGCAATAGGAACAACATGGGAAAGTCGACTAAGTGAAACAAATAAAAACATAAGAAAAACTATTTTAAACAAAATAAAATAAAAGGATTAAACAATTTAAATAAATAAATAAACTTAAGTCAGAAAGGAATTCACGAATAATACAAGAAAACCAAATAAAATCAATTTAGAAAAACAATAAAAAGTAAATAAAGCACTAAATAATAAAAATAAACAGAAAACTAGAGAAAATTGGATAAAAATAATTAAATTAAAATCTGGCAAACCAAATGTTGGGTTATTGTGTTGGTGATAAATTTTAAATGTTACTCTGACTCCAAGCGTGTTTTTAAATGATTCACAAATAACACTTGACAACAGAAATCTTTATTGATAATCACAAATAATCTTTCTCTTTACACTGGAAATAGATTCAACAATCTGCTTGGTGACTATACAATGCTTATTACAACACTCGGTGAGGAATAGCACTTGTGTATAACACCGGATTAAAAGATCACAAATTACTGATTGGTTTCTAAACTGGGATTTTGAGCTGGTTGTTGTTTTTGACTTTCATCCAAACTTTATTCAAATAAACAATAACTTCTTTTCGTTTTATTATTCAATTAATTCTTTTCTTCAACTCTTCTCCAATAATTATTTTCAACAATTATTTCCTATACAATTATTTTTGACACTCGTTTCGTCCAACGTCTAATTTCTCCAATAATTTTATCTCTCAAATCGTATCTCAAATCGTCTCTCAAATTGTCTCTTCAATCGTCTTCCAAATCGTTTTCAATTTCGCGTTACTTTGTCCCTAATTTTTCTTCTCTCTTTGTTCTAATTTCATGTTCACCAGTTTTCCCTTATATAGTTCGCTTCTCTTGTGGCACTCCAGATAATCAAGTGTTTTCCATTTTCCTTCTCCTGCTTTCCCCGACTGTCCCATTTTTATCTCTGACAGCTGTCAAGTTATTTTTTCTTTTCCCTTTTTTGTTTGACCGCCTTCTACCATCAATTCTATTATCACTGGCAAGCTGTCGAGATAAGAATATTGTTGTTTTCCTTTTCCCCCGATTTCAAAATTCCTTTTCCTTTTTGTACTAATTAATTAGTACTGACCTTGATTTTTATTTTCCTGTTTGATAACTTTTATTTCCTTTCTCTTTCTCATTTTTATTTTCTTTACACTTCCGTTTTCTTTTCTGAGTCTCTATAGATCGTCCCATTTGTCATGGCGATCTTCCCCCAGGTAATTTTATTTATTTCTTAATAAATTGTTATTTAGGTATCCTCAACACAAATATCAAATCAAATTAAAAAAATATCAAGCAAAGGACAATCAGGAGTAAACAAAAACAAATTAGGAAAATTCATAATGATTAAGTTACGAAAAAATTATTAAATAAAATAAAAGAAATATTAAGAATTAAAAATAGAAAAAATATATTTTACATACTTACTTAATCCTGATTGGTCGAAAAACGGCAAAAAATTAGTATATATACCGAACACTTAGTCGAGTTTCCTAATGTTATTTTTCACACACAATAGGTAAGGATTTTGGTTGTAAACTCAACGAGCATAATGAATGTTATTTTTCACAAAATATAGATATCACTTGACAAACTAACTTCAACAAACAACCGAAATCAACAATTCAGGAGAAAATCACTAGGACAAATTTCACAATTAGAGGATCATCAAGCAGTAGAGAGCTAACCACCGAATTTACTCAAGACTCAGCACGTAACTTTTTATTCTCTATGTATTATCAGTTTTTATCGAGTAATGTAACCTTCATAATAACTTTTGTAGTATTATGTTAACGTTTTTCTCATTTTCTCCACAATTTATAAACTGTTATGTATGAATGGAATATTAATATGGTAATAGTAGAAATTTTTTGTTAATAACTTAATAAAATTTATTTATATGAAAATTTGCAATTTTTTTGAGTTTATGAAATGTCCAGCAGAAATTTCGAATAGGAATATTCAAGATCCACGAGGAAGACGATATTACAGATCCGAATTTTTATGATATTCACAATTATATTATTATAAATATTGATGAGACAAGACCAGATGGAACGGTTGTTTGTTGATTGTCGGCACTTGTGCTGATGGTCAGCAGATGGCTAGTCTGTTCGGCATGTCATAAATAGTAAAAATTTATCCGATATGAAGGACAGAATGAATTTTCGAGAATGACTCCCGACATATTGAGACAGCTGAAAAATGAACAAATCCACACAATTCTTGAAAAATCCAAATCTCCGCTCGCATTTTGACCGTCACATTTACTCACAATGAGCATAACCTCGCATTCAATGAACAACGGACCTTTCCTGCAAGTAATTCGTGTGTAAATCATCACAGAAATGCCAAACTATCATCGTTAGATTTTTCTTGTAAAATCCGTCATAGACAATAGAAATCGCAGTCAGGAATGATGGAAAACCAGGTTTTCATTAGCTTCGAACTAAATCCAAACTTTTCAAACATAAAGCAAACGGCAAATAGACCGAATTACGCGTTTCGTAAGGATCGTCGAGTCGATTTAACTCTAGAACGCTATCGTTCCCTGTCGTCGCCGACAATCTATAATCCAAACAGGTTAATCATATCGCAACGATCTTGTTTATCACAAATCACCGGATATCGACGAATTTTCTGAATTGAGATCATCGTACTAATAGACTGTATCCCGAGTGTAACCAGACGAGATTTACGGTAAATACTATTCCAGATTTCGATCACGACCCAACATCAATCTGACGGAAATCAATTTCAACCAACAAAGTAATAAAACCGAATAGCATCAACATCCTTCCGAGATTTTCACGAATAGACCCAACCGTCCACACACAATCCATCTACATAAATTCCAAGCGGATGTTTACAATCAGCACGATCTCTCGTACTAATAATCGTTCGATTTCATAACTAAATACACATAAGAAGAGAATTGACTATGCGTAAGCCAAGTTAAATGGTCACAGCCGCATCAATTATCTGATAATTAAATAGTTAGCCAGAGCCGTACCTAGGGAAAATGGCGCCCGGGGCGAGATTGAAAGTTGGCGCCCCTGATGCCAAAAGAATCCACCACTCCCATTAATTATGTGCTTACAGGAATGGAATTGGTCTTGAAGAGTCAAATTAAGATGCAAAGCTATACAATGCTTAACCAAATTTATATTATAACGAAAACCAATTAATTATAAATATTTATGATACATGTGTATATACATAAATAGTTTCATCTCCCATATCAGCGGGTGGCCGAGTTTGCAAGAAATGAGTTGCCATGTTTCACAAAATTTCCTTTACTATTAAAAAATAATTCTGATTCTTTTCTCAATATTGAATAGGCTATTCTCCGATTTCTCGTTTTTATATATAGACAACTGTATCGGGCATATCGATATCTATAACCATTATCATCAATTGTCCTTCCTTCTTTCAAACGATTTCAAGATCTTTCCAGACTAAGTAGCATTTTCTATGATCAAAACTGTTTTCATGATCAGCCACCTTCGGATTTAGTCGCCCGTTTGCAAAAACCTTTAGATAGACCAGCAAAACAGTTTTGTTTTAGTTTAACTTTTGAAAACAATAAGCATGGAAAGCAGAATATAATATAAAAAATACGTCATAAAACTCATCCCTATTTACAGAGATGTCAGAACCAAACCGGCCACCACTGGTCCAAGACCCTGTTTTGAGTGTTCGGACAAAAATGCGGAAGTAACTCGGCTTCAGGCTGAAATTGGGGGATTAAAAAAGAGAATCGATCGAACAGAAGGAACATGGCTTACCCCAACACAGATGAAGGAGGCTAATAAAAAGATCCTCTGTCTCGAACATTGTAGAGATAGTCTACTCGAGGAGAACCGCAGTTTGAGGCTCACAATCAAAGCGCAATCAGTAACGCTTCATTAAAATTTATTCGGAAGTTGAACTGCGTAAACGAGTATCTGAATACCCAATCGTCGACATGGATAATGTTTTCCCAGCCCACCATATGCCAGTTAATCTAAACAGCTCTAGCCTATCAGCATGCTCCAGTCATGGGATTGACCTCACTCTATCACCCGAATCTAACATAGTTTCTAAGGACCCTACCTTACTTCAGGACTTGTCATCGAAATTGGCCGAGTCGACATCGGTGCCAATAGCCACTCAAATCAAGCGGTCTAAAAGAAAACGCCTTACGAGGGCGGAGCGGTCAAAAAAGAAGCGGGAGGAAATGGCGGTACCGTTGACGGCTAAACAACCTTCGATCCCTATACCGGTAGTGATTCCGCAGCCTGTCTATCGGGTGATACCAGCATCCTATACACTCGTGGCGATTGACCAACAAATGGAGGAGGATATCGAAACCATGATACAGGAGGCCGACAAGTTCTGGATTCAAACGACCTGCAGACTCTGCCATTTTCAGTGAAATATCATTTGTAGACATTTCAATTGTCTGGACTGTATTGTATTGTCGTAGTGTATTTCTGATGTAATTGTCAATTTATATATAATACACCCCTAGGCGCCCAACACAACTAACTCGGTAAGAAGTGCATTTATTTAGTTGTTCATTCTTTTATGACTTGTTTGAAACTTTGTTCATTAATAATTGATGGTTCAGTTTTCTCGTTCGGATTTTCTCGTTGGGTTATGAATTAATTACAAATGCATATCTTTTTTAAAATATTTTTCAAGATAGGTAAATTATTTTTAAACTATGAAAAATAAAACCGTTTAAATTTATTTCAAACACAAAATATTTTCAATTAAAACCCTTATTGATGAATATAGATTAATATAATAATTATTTTTAAGAAAAACTCGTTTGAATATATTTCAAACAAATAAAATATTTTAAAATATTTTGTGATGTAATTATAATGGGATATTTGATTTCCCTAACCTTTACCTTATATTATGTAATGCCTGCATGTGTGATTTATTATTTTTGATTGTCTGGGTCCTCAAATTATGTCACTGATTATTATTTCCCAATATGCTATTGTTGATTTTGTTGGTGTCGCACACCGGGTACTATAAATAGTACAACAATTTCTTAAATAAAGTTTTTGGAATTTATCAAATTATTCTTATTCTTTGCATGGGTTTCAAATTAGGAATTATTTCGGATTCTCCCACAACCGAAAATCTATTCAATTGGAGACGATTTGGATGAATTTATTGAGAAGATTGAAGCATACTTTTCAATTATTCAGCTAGACAATAGTCAAAGAAAAGTAATTGTTCGAGCTTATTGCCGGAACAAATATGACAAAATTCCAGATGAAGAAGATTATGCAAAAAGGATTAGATTGGCATTCGAAAACAACTTGGATTTAGCTAAGGATTTGGAAAAGTTGCTAAATTATCGGGAAAAAAAGATGATGCAGAAACTTACTTCAGTAAGATTGAGAAAGGTGTTCAGAAAATCTTGTGGTACAAGCTAACAATGTCAAATTTGACAACGTTCTTCCTAAAACATTGTCTTAATAATGAAGAAGAAAAACGTGAAATAAAAAGATATGAAATTACGGAAGTTTTGCTGAAAGTAAAATTATCGAAAGAAGATTTAATAAATAATGGAGAGCCAGTACAAAAAGGTCCAATGGCAAATAAATATATTAAAAGAATTTTACAGAAAATAGACGAAGATAAATCCAAGATACAACAAGTTTCAGCCGTTGGAAATACCTCATAAGCGTCAATTTGGAAAAACGGTCGATAAAATAACAATGAGAAAAGAAATAATTAATAAATTAAAGAAACATGAAATAGCATTGAATATTAAATCATTGAACCGTATAAATAATTATAATCAAGAAAATCGAATACATAGATCTTTCTGAGTCGGTGAATTGGTAATCGTCAAGGAATATATCAGAAACAAGCAAGATAACAGGTATTGCGGACCTTGAAATAATGGAAAAATATATTAAAAATAGTTATTTATTAAGGAATGCTGATAATAAATGTATTACTAGAAATGTGGAATGGCTAAAACCATATAAAACGAGGGAGGTGTGAAGTAATTATAATGGGATATTTGATTTCCCTAATCTTAACCCTATATTTTGTAATACCTTCATGTGTGATTTATTATTTTTGATAGCCTGGGTCCTCAAATTATGTCACTGACTATTATTTCCCAGTGAGCTATTGTTGATTGTGTTGGTGTTGGCACACCTGGTACTATAAATAGTACCACAATTTCTTAAATAAAGTTTTTGGAATTTATCAAATTATTCTTATTCTTTATAACCCTTATTAATGAAAATAATTTAATATAATAAATTATTTTAAAGCAATGTAACATAAAAATTTAAAATATAATCGTGACTATGTGTCTGTCTGCATGTTCGCTATACAAATCCAAATTTCTGAAGATATCTCAACCAAATTTTGAACAGCTTCATATTTTACCTAAACCAAAATTATAGGCTGCTTTGTACCCAAAATATTTGAACCCATGGGGTACCTTATTTTCTGATCCTGTTTTCTGGTTACTAAGCAAAGTACCAGCAAAACAGTATAATTGAGAAAATTATTTGGAACAAAGGTGTCCTTCGGAGTGGGTTTGATAAACAAAATGGTCATGCTTTTTTGACAGCCTATCCGAACCAGTTAGGTTACGCCCGGATAAATAGGGTCTAGAGGTCAAGTTTGGACACAGTGTTTGAAGCAAAAGTTTTATTTCTAGTACTTTGAGATTTCACTTGCCAGCGCCGTGCTGTAACGTTTGGGGACTCTGTGCAGAAAACTAAAAAAAGAAATTAATGATAAAATATTTTAATTTTATTTATTTTAATTAAAATAAATAAAAGAAAATATAAAGCGATTTCTCTAGCTCATTGTGTGAAAATTCATCAATAATAAAATTTTAATCAATTGTTCTGGCTGTTCCATTTTCAATTGCGAATCCATATTTTTTCCTTTCAATTCTTGGTATTGGTTTTCCTATTGGAGAAGTTTTTGTAGAATATTTAATATTTGGGTTCCCAATGCGATTGCCATTGTTGCACATACGATGGTAAGGCGCTGTCACTAGTACGGAATATTCGCAAGGGTTCAACGACATTATGTGGACAAATATAGATACATCTCAGTAGGCCTGCTGTATATATTAATAATTTGTTATAATAATTTTAAATGATAAAATTTTGTTAGAATATCTTAATATATTGTCTAATACCTGATGATACGAACATGTAATATCATTTTAAGACTGTTTCTCTTTTTACTTTTTTAACTTTTAACCTAACTCGCACAAGTCAATAACTTAAATGATGATTTATGATAATTATAAGGTAAATTTATTGAAAATTGGAGCTACAGACAAGATAAACGCCACTGCTGTGAAATGGAAGCACCATGGTCAAGCTTGCCGAAATGCTCAAGGCCCAGAAAAACATTCAATTACTCCAGGAGCAAGAAAATAAGGGTCAAGATTTGTTGTGAGTGTTCAAATTAAAACTCGGACAAGGAAGAGATGCCGCTAAACTTCATCTTTCAAGAAACCTTCAAGAAAGATCAAAGCTTTCGGCTTACTGATATCCCGACGCTCGATTTTATTCGTGTTAGTTCGGTAATATGAAACGTGTTAATAGAAAAGATTTTTTATTTTAGGATTGCGTACACGATCATTTCATTATCGCCTTTTGATTAGATCAAATACATTCGTGAAGTGTTTATAGACTATTGAATGAAAGATGAAAGGGACTCATAATTGGAAAAGCCTAAAGCATTTAAATCAGGCCCTGTGTATAAGTCAAATTGATGTGATAATATCAGTTTATGTAATTCCCATATCACAAAAAATTATATAAAAATAATTAACTAACATTTACGAGTAATAAAAAACAGCCGAGCCATTGAATATACTACATAAACTGTTGTTTAGCATAAACCTTTCAACTTTGACGCATACGCCGGCGAGATCTTTTCCAGGGCCAGTTAAGTAATTTTTTTCTTTTGAGGTTGGTTGAAATTTTTAATAGACGAGAAACAGTTTTAGATAAAGGCCACAATCCAAAACTGTCCAAAATGTTAATCTCGTGGTCAACAGTAAGCCTCATAATTCGGCTTCATACTCGTTAATATATTTAAGACCAGCTTTATTGTATTTGCACAAGTAGAATTATGTTTTCAAGTTTTTCGATGCTGGAGGTGTTTGCAATCATCATTTAAATAAATTAAGTCCTCAAATAAAATGAAAACACGTATTAGCAATGGTAAAACTCTTTATCAAACATACATCCTGAAAAATATTTTTCACATGATAATTGTTCGCACATATTAGAATACGGATATACTACCACTCGCTATTCATATCCAATTTATTACGATTTAATCTATTTAATCCACTAGCATAAATAAAGTGAGTCAGATGAAGTGTAACGACCCCATCAAGATAAGATTCCATGTCGAAAATCTCCTTATAAAGTCTCCTCGCTTTCACTCGATTCGTGATTATGAAAATGAAATAATGCGCCCGATCTCCTTTACTGTCAGGGTTTATAGATACAAAAGAAAATTGTCTCTTATAATTAAAAATGGCAAAAGTCACTTTCTACTTAACCTACACATCTTTCTTCAATACTTTTGTTAGTGAAATCAGTATCGAATCTAGGTTTCTCAATTTCATGACGACTCTCAGTGCCTAGTAAAAAACTGACTGCATTACTTTATCTGGTATTTTATAATTTTGGGTAAAATAAGTATATAAGACCAAAGGTTTACACGTCAATAATAATCATGAAGACGTTCGAAAACAAAATGTTTTCTTTCTAATAACTGATTTTTATGAAAGCATAAATGTAGCTTCCGTGGTGGGATTGGGTTTCTATTCCGTAAATTTAAGTTCTTTAAAATTAAATTATTTGATCTAAAAATTTATTGTAAAATTCATTAATGTTTTATTTATAAAAATTCGGAAGATTCTAGTAACGATATTTTGTGGAATAATCTTTCGGCGAAATGACTAAACCTCTACCTTTGCGAGCACCTCTAAAAACGGTTTCAATAATGTCTATCATCTCTTGAGCATTTTGTATTGGCCAGTTGATCTTATTATTGTTTCCGGTTCCCAAATCTATCATCATGTGTCTGTTTCTATAAAAAAACATCACAGTGGACGGATCGTATAATTCGTACATCTTAGTAAAATCCGGTACCTCATTTACATCAACAAGGTAGGTGACAGCGAAATTTTTGATTTTCTCGGCAATTTTGTAGAGTGTTTCATCCATAACAATGCATTGAGGATCCCAGTCGTGTCCAAAGCGAATTATAACAACTCTATCTTCTTCAGAAAGGATGGCTTGGTCCACCTGCCAGCCATTGGTTAAATGGGGTAACATGTACGACATATTGAAATGACTATGACAATATAAAACTACAGAAAAGGAATAATTATAATAAAACACTTATTTTTTAAATTATAAAAACAAATTAAATATTTTTTATTATTTCATTAAATAAATTTTAATTTTAGAAATTTTAGAAATAGTTTTACAGAAAATTCTGTTAGGATTAGGTTTTGGAATTCTTAATGAATCCTATAAAATGATGATTAATATATATGAGTTTAAAATAATAATTAAATATTATTATAAATAAATATATTCCATTTTAGATTATTTAATTAATTACTGAATAAACACGTGACAAAATATAGTAAAACTATATTAGTTTCCATTGTTATGATAGATTATAACTTCAACTGGAATTACAAGACATTTTAAAAATATTTTAGGATATTTTTTGAAATGCATATCTTTATAAGTTCTGTTGAAATTCATTAAATTCTTAGATTTGTATTCATTAGATTGAACTTTTCAATTTGAATTCGAACTAAGTAAACTCTGTCGAAGACCGCTTCTCACTCCTTTTCTCGATGAATTCGGATTAATGTTATTTTCGGTCAACGAGTCAATATTAAATCACTAAAAGAACCGTTCAAATCCTACTTCATCGATTTTATCTTCTCTGTATTCACTAAAGTTCATGCTATATGCGTCTTTAACAAGTGTCGTACACCATTTTCTCTGTAGTGAAACGGGATATTTGAAATGTACATTCTTTTTGAAGATATTTTTGAATCGATATCAGAATTCGGAAGAACATCTGTATTCAAATCAACAATATTCAAAGATTTTGCTTTATCCATAATTCTGTATCATAAAATAAACTCTATTGGCAAATGCTAAAATTTCCACAAAATATTTTTCGAAATTCAACAATTCACTGTTAAGAATGAAAAATGAATGTAAGTTACTTTGTTCAAAATTGATTGATCAAAATAAAATTCAAACATAATCTACAAAAAAATTTAGTTATTAGCAAGTGTGAGAAGTAATCGATATTGACAAAATAAATACAATCGGCAGACATGACACAATATACCACGCGACTCAAATGATCAATAATCAATTTAAACACCAACACGGTCACCTGTGAACACACAAAAAATCTAGTTAAACTAGATCGACGAAGACATATTTTTTGATCCATTATAATGGATCAACTACATTGTTTAATAACAGTGAAAACCCCTGGTTATTGATCTTAATAATACTCTCCCCTTGTACAAAATCTTTATCACCCTTACATGTCGGTCTTTCCCAACAATAGCTTCTACTACTCTACCAGGTTTCTATTGTTTCTTTCCCAATCTGTCTTCATATAACTATGCCAAATCTCCTGCTTTCAAATCTTTTCCCTTTTTATACCCTTATTTTCTATTTCTTCAAACGAGGACTATTGCCACGCTCGGGTTTTCTTCATTCCTCGGGTTCTCCATTGACTCGGACAATTAACAGATTAACAGACATTTTCTATTAGCCAATTAATTAATTAATTAATATTTTGTGTTTTTTTCACATTTGTCTGTTATACAAACCTTTCTAAACAATTTTTTGCTCACTGTCTTCTTCACCATCCCCACTCTACCCCTCTCCCATTTCCAGCTTCAATTTCGAAAACATTTCACTTTATATCACTTCCTCATGTTTGCGCATTTTTCCATTTCGTCTCTGATTGAACCCTTTTATAATTCTGTTTTTATCATATCTTTCTTTGCCATTACTTCTTTGCTTGCCATCCATTCCTTTTCGTTCAATTTCGGTTTTCTTTTTATTTGGAACTATTCAATTTGATATAATTTAATAATTTACTTTTAAACGTCAACAGGCTGTTCTACATATCTTTTTTATCGCATATGTATCTATTTCTACCATACCGATTTCTTTATATACTTCCACAAAATTTTTCATATTATCCGCTAAAAATCTTTGAGATGCATGGAGAAAATTTTATGTGTTCAAATTGTATGATATTTCCAAATACACAGCTCTTGTTAGAAAGCAACTAAACAGACATAAGTATCCTTTTGTTCTTCGATTACTACGACTCTGGATCGTGACAACAGGACCCGCATATTCCACTGCTACTTTTCTAAATTCTCTTAGGGGCTCAACTATTCTAAAAGAGGGAAGTGGATCTATAGTTTGACCACTTGGTCTGGAATTTCTGTTCTGGCAAATCACACTCCCTTCCTTATCTTTTTAAGAATTGCCATCCACCACAATCCAATATATTCCATTAAATATTCAACTCCTAACCGTAGTGTTTCAATGATTTATGTATTACCGCCACTATCAATGTCGTAACCCATCTAATTCCAGATAATATTATCGGAAATTTCGTCATTGGGTCAAGCTATTCCGCATTCGCTAAGTGACTTTCGCTTCGCAATATTCCATCATCGAAAACCTTTAGATTTATGTGCTTAAGTAAGCTTCTCACCTTCACTCTTCCATTTTGTTGTAAATCTTTTAATTCTTCTATAAATTCGCTTTTTTGATCATTTTGTATCAAAATGTTCTCCACATCCTACATTTCCCCCTTTCCATCCTTTTTGAGAAGTCTACAATCTTTAACAAGTGTCGTATACCATTTTCTCTGTAGTGAAAGGGGATATTTGGAATGTGCATTCTTTTTGAAGATATTTTTGAATCGATATCAGAATTCGGAAGAACATCTGTATTCAAATCAACAATATTCAAAGATTTTGCCTTATCCATAATTCTGTATCATAAAATAAATAGTAATGGCAAATGCTAAAATTTCCACAAATATTTTTTCGAAATTCAACAATTCACTGTTAAGAATGAAAATGAATGTAAGTTACTTTATTCTAAATTGACTAATCAAAATAAAATACAAACATGATCAACGAAAAAGTTAAGGATGGATTGATGGATGAATAAGCCACAGTTCTGGATGCACAATGTCTGGAACAAAAGACCCGGATCTCAATGATCAACAGAGATCATTGTTGGCATGGGACATGTTTAGAGTTCACCTTACTGATGGTTTTAAACAAACACCAAATGATTTCAAAACTGATCTTGCTGACCAAGATGTAAACTGAATGGATGAGTTCAGGTTCAGCAACTCTAACAAGAGGTTGCAATTTACAGAATCCTGACATTGCATTTGCTTACGAAATGTGGCATCAGTAATGTTATGGATGGATCAGAAGATGATACTTTGTAGACAATGCAGGTGATCTGGCAGATGATGAGGCTTATTCTAAGGATAATGATTAGGCAGAGGATCATGTTGGAGATATTTCAGAGCAGTTTTACAGTGAACTTATTGAAGATATCAATATTTTTTGTAATAAATATTTTTTTTACTTCGACTTATTAGCGGGCTTCCAACGTATGGCTCAAAAATGATACTTCGACTTATACGCGTGGATATGCGGTATTAGCAAATGTATTATTGAAATTTTACACAATTTTTCTTTAAAATTTAAATGTAAAACCAATTTAGTTGTTTTGTTATAAAATTATATTTTGCAAAAACAATAAAATTTTATTAAATCTTTATTTGAAAATTATTATTCATTTTTTGAATTTTATCTTGATTATTGTTGGGCCAATACCGATTTAGATCAAAAATAAAGACAAAATTCTGACTAAATTGTGGGGTACATCAGTCTGGGTTATGGAAGGTAACATTACTCTAAGCTCATCTCATAACCCAGGGGGTTATAATAGCTCTTGCGATGAAGACTGATGGGTGCATAAATCGGTGCATTTATTATTATACAGATTTTTTCTGTGACCAAGCTAATGTGCAAGTGATGTGATGTACCAAGGAAAGTATGCAATAGAGTTGAATAAGCAATATTGTATACTTACCTGCACGAAGAGAAATCTTCGCGTCTCTTGCATAGTACTGATAAGAGCTAAAAGCTCGAAACTAGTCTACTATTGGGATTTGCACTGGGTATCACAAGGCTTGTACTGTTTTTTTATTATTATATCGATTATTGTCGCGAACTTTGCCCATGGAGATTGCGCCAAATTCCAAAAGAGAACTTGTGAAAAATTAATGGCTGACAATGACAATTATTTGCTTTGACCCCTTTAACGTGGAATTTTTTTTCAAAATATTTGCATAATGTGGAATTATTTTTTGAAAAAACCAACTAAATGAAAAATTTTAATTTTGTTTGTTTTTTGACAAAAACACAATTTTGAAACTATGTAAGTAACAATTTTATATCAGTTCGATATCAAAACGTAATATTACATGCCGCACACGAAAGGGGTTAATCTTGAAATTAATATTTTAAAAACTTATTTTTAGAGTTTGATAGAAATTCAATAGGTTGTATAACACTATAAATGAGTAATTCATTAAAAACAATTTACCTATTTTAAAGAAAAATATCCACTGTAATTTAATCAAAAGATTAATTGCAATGATACCGGAAAATACATGACAAAAAGAATAGCGGACTGGACTGAAATAAAGTTGTGAAACGATGCAATAAATAATTTGGATAAGGTAAATTTAGAAAATGGATCTCCAATATAATAATATCAATAGTGAACATTTTGTGCGTTCAACAACAATAAAATATTATACTCCAGATCCGATCATTTATCAATATTAAAATAGCTACTTTGAGTTACTCAGAATGAAAAAATTAAGACAAACTCAGTGATGAATTCGATTTCTTAGCATTATTGATATTTTATTATTTCTTGTCGAGTCATTTTAAAAATATGAAATAATGTTGCTCAATTGAAAATTTGCGTTAAATATTTATTCTTCACCATTATTTTTAATTCATTCGATGTTAGCATTTGAATTTGGCGTAATTGTTTGAACGGCATTTTCATCAAAATCCAGAATTTCTCGCCTACAATTTCTTAAATATTTTTTTTGTTGATAGAATATATTAAGAAGCCCTTTACCAAGAATGAAAATAACACTGCCCTAGAATATTAAAAAATAAATCATAATAAATAATGAACCATAAGTTAGAAAAAACTTTATTATTAAATAATTAAAACCAGAAGCTGCAAACGGATGTTGCATTAGAATCTTAAAATATTTTGTACCACGAATTAAGTTATTTTTATTTCAATTTTGATTTTGAACCACTGGTCAGCAAAAATTTTAAAAATGTAAAGTAATTTATTAAAGCTATATAATATATCACTCAAGCTCACAAACACCTTCCATTACTTTTACAATGTCTAGCAAGGCAGTAATTAGCGTTGATAGAGTGTGAAAGTCTAATTCAGGCAAATGCCGACGACCCGACACTTTTCCGCGAACGATAATAAAAACAGGTGCGCGGTTGAAATAATTCATTTCTTGAAAAGCTAAACCAATACATTATTTTTATTGTTAGTAAGCAACAATAGTGAGTCCATAATAACCAAAAAAGTAATATGCATACATTTCCCACCATGTGTTGTGTATTTAATTTAACGCGCACCTTCAAATTCAATATAAAAATTTGCCTCATTAAAATAACAAAAAATAACAAGAGAGTGAGTTTGTATGTATCTATAATATCGTATAAGTATCTAGAGCTTTTGATTTCTTATATTATAAATGTTTTATCTGATTGAAATTTGGTGTACCAGGAGTCAGCCCAACAGAGTTAAGAACACTAAGTTTTTAGAGAAAATACCGAGATTTTTATTTATCTCCGCAGTCCTGTAATGGAGAATCCAAAAAATAAAAAGATTAAATGATAAATGAAGTGATATTAATAGTCGAACCTTTTGAAGTCATTTGGATCGAGATGCGCGCAATTATCGACAGAAACAACAGATCATTGTGTATACCATGTAATTAGACGGTAGTTAACTGAACGCGGAATATAAATGAATATATAGAAACTAGTCATTGCCACCTCTTAAAATAAGTGATGATGAAAGGAAGGAATACATTTCTAAAGGGCAACACCTCTAAGAGTCAATCAAATTTCATCCTTAAATTTGTAACAAGCTAAATTACAACATTATTCACGCCATAGCTCAAGCATTGAAAGTCCTTCAGTGAATAATTTATTAAAGAGCCTCTTCTAAGATGTGCATCAGTTCTATTTCATGATATGCAAAATAAAAATGCTATTAAAATGCAAATTTCTGAGTTACCACTCAGAAGAAATATCATCAAAGACAGAATAATGAAACTAAACACAATTAAAAGAAGATTTAAATAATTGAAATTATTCGATTTCTCTTGATGAAGCTACTGGTGCTCTGTCCAATGCTCTGTTGCTCATTATTACTATATATTCGTATTTTCTCACAATGAGAGTAGGGTTGATAAAGTTAGAATCAGTGATAATAAATACATCATGAAACGAAATATGAAGTGTTGTTATAAAAAAAATTTAGAAATAACTCTGAAGATTTTACAAATTAGGCACCCAATATAGTAGGGGCAATGTGAAAATTTTGAAATTGTTTATGGAAGCTATTAACTTGTGCCTTCGCATTACACCATTCATCAGGAGGTGTTGTGTGCCAAGGCAGTATTCATAGAGTTAAATTATTTAATATTAGTTGTAACAAAAATAGTAAATTTAATAGCTGATCACTAGCGAAAATTTTCTGCACTTTTACTGGAAGTTGATTCAATATACAGTGGATTGTTTATGTTCCATAATTTGAGGTGGCTGAGTCGAGGAAAAGTACCTGGGTGATTTGTGGAGTGTTTTGCAGAAATTACGGTTTTTCTTGAACAGAAGAATCTGTGTGTTATTATATGATGAATGACAGAGTCTTGCAACAAGAGATTCAATTCATGTATTTTAACAGTGGATGAGAATAAACTCAAAATACGAATTAACATATTTTTACTACTTATTTGTGTGAGTGCATGCTCGGTGACGAATAATGCAGAAAGGCTTAGTGGCCGAAGTAAACTATTACTTTTTTGAAAAAATAGAATGTTATGACAAATGAAATTGATTGAAATAAGTATTTTTAATTATTTTCTTATATTATTTATCAGAAAAATATCCGAAACGTTGATTGTTAAGACTGTCCGGTTATTTAACATCCTATTTCGACCTTCATTTTAATAATTGAAAATACATTACAAATTAACTGCGATTATCAAATTCATTGTATTTGATATTGATAAATATCAATTTGAAAAATAATGGCATTGTCAATAAAACAGAAAATATGTGCAGACTTCACTAATAATACTTAGCAGTAACGCCTACTCGCTTAAAAGCTTTTTGCGATAAAGGCGCATTTAAATCGCCGTCCATGATACTCATTACACCTGTTTCAATTGGACAACAACTTCAATAATATAAGTTAGTGTGCAAATCAACTTCATGATTAATAAATTAAGTTTTTTTTCAATCTTCTTCCCGCCTTTTAATTAGTTGATTAAGAAGTTTAATAATTTTACTTGCAAATAGATAAATATTTAAATTGAAGGGTGATTTTATTAGTCGTACATCAATTCATATTTACAATAATTTGATCAAATGAAAAATCCCAATGTAACAGTCGACCAAACTTGACTAAATGCTTTTCAAAAGTTATTAATTTAGAATTATAAACAAATTTTATACATTTTCATCGGCCAAGTTGGATATTTTCTATCAAATAGACGCACCACAAATATTTCGTTGTTCAACGAGTACATTCAAAGAAATATTCAAACTTAATTTAGTTTTCCAGTTGAACCAACCTCACACCACTTAAATTTTACTTTTGAAGAGACAATAAATGTAATCTTATAAAAGCAACTCAGAAAGCACTGATAAATTGAAATTCGACAAAAACTTATGTAAATCCTATTTTAGGCCATTAGACTCAGTGCTTGGAGAAAAATGAGAAAAGTCCATTTCTTTTATACACATGGCGTTTTTAGGTTTTACAGCGAATCGAAACCCATAGTCATTCAGTACTCTTGTTCCCACAATACCATTATTTTCTGGATTTTGGCCATTAATGCTTTTCCACAGCATATCTTCAATAATCTGTCAGAATTTTTCGTACCAAGAAAAAACTTATGTAGTAAGCCTTTTACCTCAAAGTATTATAGGTAAAAATTATAACTTTAGTACTTGTGTTATGGGTGTAATCAACATAATATGTCTCAATAGCTAAAAAATTTATAGCATTTCCAAAATTTTTAGAGATTACAATAATTTTAATAGACTAAATAGAAACTTTTTTTAAGTAGCTCGTATTATTAAAAGTTAGTCTGTCTTCTGAAGTACAAATGTTGACAATTTGTGATATGTGTTCCTTTGATTCATTTTCTACACTTGAGTTCGACGAATTATGATGAACATAAAGATAATTTACAACCTTATTTTGACAAGATCCGATTTTTCAACAGTTGTCTTAAAATTATCCTATCCACATTTTTCTAGAAATTGGAATCGTATACACACCAATAACAACATACAAAAATTATATATATATATATATATATCATCAAGATAGCGTATCATTAGAAATTATTATTCATTGGAAATGTTTCACAGAGAACGCTTTCAATCATTAGCCAGCCTCCAACTAAGATATTAAAAACAACTGGAGGTCTATCGATTTCTATGTAAATTATTTATTTATTTACACGTGAAAATAATCCAGGTTTCGTCTCAGCACTAATGAAAATTGATTCTATATATAAATATGACACAAAGCTTATTTAATGGGTATTTTGTATTGTACTATAAATGTAAAAAACAAATAAGCTAAAATTGAATTATCTTATTTAAATTATAAAATAATAATAAATAATATTTACTATAATAAAATAATAAAATTGAATTACCTTAACGTTTATACTAAGTTAAAAAATTTTACAATCACAAAATTAATAGAAATTAAAATAGTAATAAGCAAAGCAAGAAAGATGTTATACGTCAATAATAATAATTCGCTATTCGCCGGTAGAAGCGTTGTTTCAGTGCGATCGTGAATTTATTTATTTTAACAGGAAATTTTTCACACAGGTGAGTAAAATTGAGCCTATAAACTTGCAAATATTATCTGAAACTCATTTTCCATCAAAACTTTAACTCATTAGGTCAGTCTCAATAATTTCCATTAACAATGATTGAAAAATAATTAAAAAATGTACAATAATCTATGTTAGAAATAACCAGAAGGCTATAATAAAACGACAATAACTGAATTACAATTACTAATATGAAGTGGCATAACAACACATTAAAAAATAATTATATATATAATCGATATTTTCACTATGAAAAATTGAAAATCAACCCCATAAAATGAAGCAATTGACACGATTGACACATATGAAATTCCAAAGGTCTTCTCATTGAAATTATTCACACAAAACAGAAAAATTATTAATTTTAAAAATAAAACTTACTAATGCTGTGCGTTGCCATTTTGGTTGGATATGAGAAAAAAAAATTCTTCCGAACATAGTCGAAATAGAAGGCATAAGCAAAGCGTCAACGATTAATCTCGGAATGTTATTGTTTGTAGAGAGAGGGAATTGTAAATTGTATTGATGTCTCCATTCCGGTATATCTGCAGGAATCTCTGTTATTTAGTACTGATTAAACACAATTTTTTCTTTAATATTAACTTGAATTTAGAGGGGTCTTGTGACGAATTTGAAAAATCAACTTTTAATCGTGTAGAAAATAAATGAAAGTCATTGCAAATTATAGATGACTCAATGTAACATATTATATTATGCGTAAAATGTATCCCTGTTTATTTGAATTTATCCCTTTTACTGTTAATACATGTTGAATCCATATGGAATTTCCGATATATAATCAATATAATAATATATCTTAAATCAATAGAAATATTAATAATAATTTCAGTGTTATATTGACAATAACATGGATCGAATTAATTAAATAGATAAATCAAACATAATTTATGGAATATTGAGATTAAATCGATTTCGAAATGGTACCACCTAACAGAATTATAAAAGCTGACCGACTTCAAAAAGAAATTGGTGATAGGCTGAATTTTGAATAAAATATAATAAGATATCAATGGGTAGATAGCAAAACAAGTATGATGTTCAAAGACAGAAATATTCGGACAAATATAAGATCTATTCAGTTTCATCGAAGTATGATGCAACTTACCCGTATCAACTTTTTCACCGCTTGTCTCAGGATTCTTTGGTGACATGATATTCTATTTAGATATCATATTTATCGATTAATTATTATAATACTTCTCTAATCAAAAAAGTATAGGTAATCTAACAAAGAGATTTGAAAGACGTGATGTGACCGTTTAAAATTAAATAAAATTACTGATTAATCGCGATTTTTATGGGATAAAATTTATGGCCGAATGCATATTAAGCAAATGCTTACAGAACGATTTATACACGATATTACTGCGAAACTTGTTGATGGCAATGAATTTAAATCGCCTAGTAATTCATGGTACATCTAACATAACGTCAAAAATATCAATGATAAGGTGGTATCATTTATGGCAGATATCAAGGATTTACATTCCAACAAGATGCAAGACCCTATACGTATAATGGTGCACTATCAGCGGTTTATAGAAACATCAATAATTTTTTTTTATTTCTCATTCATTGAGAACTTATGGAATTTTCTATGCATTTCATCTAAAAATTACATTCTTCAGAACCTATTAGCAGATCAATAATTTTATTCTTCAAAATACTGAAACATTTGTATGATTGAAAATCAATAAATCAATAAATTAAGATGTACGCTGTGAGTATTTATAATTTTAAAAACTAAAAGTAGAATGTAATTTTAAAATATGAAAATTTTAAGCAGATAATTTTATAAAAATTATGAAGAAAAAATCAACGAAGAAAATACTTATTTTAAAAATGGTAATTGGGGAATTATCGCATTATTGAATTAGTATATTTTTCAATTTATTTGATTTTAAAAATTATTAGCTGAATTAGAAAACGTCTCAAAATATTACATGTTTGTTTAATATTACTGAATTGAAAACTGAATAATTTTCGAATTGTTTTGAAATAGAACTTTATTATTGATTTAATTTTAATGGAAAAAACCGAAAATCTAAATATAATATAAACTAATACACGTAATGTTCATTATAACAAAGTTTTAAGTTATCACAAATATATGAAGGGAATAAATTTCGCACAAAGAATACATATAACCTTCCTGATTACATTTTCAAGTACTTAAAAGAAAAAATTGAGATTATTTCCATTTCAAAATAAATTATATATTGTAACTAACAAGTTCAAATATGCGAAAATCCACTTAACCCATTTTTGCCCAGTGTTCCAATATTGGAACATTTAGTATTTTTACCCCCACTCCATTATTCTCGGCACGATAAAGATTTAGACTTCAACAGTCTACAGCTAGAAAGCGTGGAGATCGTGTCTTGTATTATTTTGTATTTTATCTCCCAGCATATTAACAATTGCTCTAAATTTATTAATCATCTGGATTCCTAGGAAAAAATTCGGGCAAAAATGGGTTAGACCAGACTCAAAATTTTATATAGGTTATGAAAGGATACAAAAATTGCAAATTAATAAGAAATATTTGTCTATAACAGCAAAATGAACGAAGTCTTCTAAAAACTTATTCAAATAAAGTTTGGTTACATTGAGACCTGACAAAATTAATAATATATAGCCAGGGGTGGGCACGCATGAGGTCCTAGAGAGCCACATGGCTCATCAAAGAGCCGCACTTGCCCACCCCCGGTATATAGTGTAGTGAGACATGCATTATTTAAATATTGCTTATAAAAAGAATCAAACAAGGTAGAATGTAATAAGGAAATATTAAATTTTGATTCTAAATACCGCCATCGAATGACACTATAAATTTTAATTCTGTTTACACCTATTTTGTGACACAGGTAAAAATGAACTAACCATGAAAATACAATTGCAACAAAAAATTTTTTTTTAAAAATTCAGTTGAAAAAATTTCAAAATAAAAAAATCGAATTCAATTTTCAAATTCAATTATCAAAAATTCAATTATCAAAGAGCCGCAGTTTACTCAACGAAGAGCCGCATTTGCCCACCGTTGATATATACTGTTGGCGATATAACTTTATTTGTAAGTATTGAATCCGTCTTTGGTGATAAACACAATAAAAGTAATAATTTAAAATTCTAGCGGTTAAATAAAATTTAAAAAAATGAAAACCCTAGTTAGCAATTAGTTAGTAATCTGTAACTTCACTTATTCTACACTGTACACAATTTATTGATGTTGTCCGGAAAATGGAATCAATGCCTGTCGAACAATACAATAACTCACAGTAAAACACACGAAAATGAATAAATTTCTGTTTAAAGTTCAGTGTTGCCAATATTCATGACTAAAAAGGTGAAATAAAGTACAGAAATACTAGCTGCCAGAAAAACAGACGATTTTGCTATCAAAAATTGTTTTGTGAAAATTTTACTTCAGAAGCTTGTGTACATACTTATAAAAGATTTACAAAAAATATAATATCGATCACACTTTGTGGGCGGTTATAATAGGATACTTTATATTTGATGTTTTTATAACAGTGCTTCTCTAATCTTTTTATAAAATCTTTATGGGTGAACCAATCGATAAAACTAATGAGATTAGTTAGAAATTTGAAATTAGACAAATTTTTATCTCACTTATCGATTGTCTAGATACCATTTACAGTGGTTTTTGTATTTTGTTTTCTTTTATCATTCAAATACAGCTTTAATGACTTTAAAATTAGATCAAGCACTTGGTATCAGATGTAAAATCTTAAACCGTTTGGGCATTTTCATTCAAGGCTCAAGCACTTGCAAAAAAGTGGATCATCAATACTCGAAAAGAAATAACAAATAATTTTATCGCAACATGTGGAATTTCAGCATTGACGAATATTATGTCAATTTTTTCTCCAAAAAATCTGTCGATAATATGGCATTCAAAGAGATTATTGAAGAAATCTAAATAAGTGTGACTCAGTAAAAATGGCCATGAATTCTGGTACGTGTAAAAATAAGAAGACAAAATGATCACAGTGAATAGAAATAAGACTTCAGTAGAATTATTGCTTGGAAAATCAATCAATATTTAGATGTTGTACTAATTTTCAGCAATGCTAGAGAAGTTCCGATTCCACTACAGGCTGAATTACAAAAAGATTATTGATATAAGAGTAATTTCAGAGGTTCCTGATGGTCGTACTGAATGGACTTCACCATTTGTATGTGTCAGAAAATCCGATGACTTTTTAAGGCTTTCCTGTATTAACAAAGTCATAATCAATCGATTTCTCAAAAATGGCACTTATCCGATATTTTCGACATTGAAAGAAACTAGTCATTTTACTAAATTTCGATATAAAATTAGCCGATTGACTGAATCGCGGATGTTGACAATAAACACAATTAAAGGAATGTATTGGTTCAATCAATTAACATTTGGTTTTAAAATCTGTCTTGTCAATATTCCAGAAATTAATGAAAAACATTTACCGTGAATTTGAAAGTACTTATCTATAACCAAGATATTTTATCATTTGCAAATTATGCCAAAGACGTGGGACAATGAAATGAGACTATTACAGCCCCTAAAAAACCGAAAGGTATCTATAAATTGGCAAAATAAGAGAAAAAGCACTGGAACTCATTAACATTCTTTGAACATTAAATTTCGTGTAAGGAAATTGGAATGGATCAACAATTAGTTGACAAGATTTCAAAAATTGCTATTCCAAAAACAAAGAAAGATATTGAAAGATTAATCGGTTTAGTGAATTTCTTTGGGACTAAAATCAAAGGTTTTGCCCAAATTTGTGTTCCAATAAATCAGCTTAGAAAAAACGTTCTTCCAGTAATGTATTTTAACAAGAGCCTTAACCAATAATGAACAAAAAATTATGCAGAAGCACTGGCAACCATTTGTCTCCATCAAAAAGAACAGAAAGGTTTCTCAGGAAAAGGCACTTCACCTTCCGCACTGACCACAATTCATTAAAATTTATTTTGGATTTAAATGTAGCTTTACTAAAACACACAAGTACAAGAATGCATCGTTGGGTTATTGAATAACCGTTATTCCAATAAGGAAATTGGATTACGTAATACAATAAATGAAGGGCCAAGTCATTCCTCATGTGGATGCATTTAGTTGGTTAGCTTTTTATTTATTAGAGTGATAAGTGTGACATTCGTTGAAAAGATCTCATGTAAGAAACATTTGCAGATACATTCATGAGAGGCATATGTAAGCATGCGCAAGAAACTCGCATACTTGTGTACGAAAATAATCTAAAAAAAATCAACCTGTGCTTTCAATTGAAAACCAAATAAGTGTTTTTGGACCTGTCATTTCAATGGGTTTCCGGGAGAAATCGATGTCAACTGTAATATTTCTGTATGTCGACAACTAAGTTATTATTGAAGTGAAATGTATAGTAGCTGATGTAGATTCAATAGTAAGAAATTGCAGTGATTGTAATAATATTGAAAGTGCTAGACGTTCATGGGAACCGGGTGAAAGATCATTTAAGTGCATTAATATGGACTAGGTATTTATGTCTAATATTGGAAATGTTAATTTATGCAATGACTGGGGGCCGGCAACCGTTGCGTACAAAGATTGATCAACAACAACAGTGTAAAGGATTCTTCAATTGACATTCTCTCGGTCTTGGCGTACCACTCTAAGTAGTAACTGATAATGTTAATGAGTTAATATCTGAATACATTGTAAGTTGGTTAAGCAAAGTGGGTGCCATTGCTGTTCAAAGACAATAATGTAATGAGTGTTTTAATGGACTCGTATAGAGAATGGTTCAAACAATCAAACAAGCTTTAAGAATATGATCACCAGAAAATAAAGACATTCACACTTCTCCTATAGGTTTTACTCACATACGGTACTTCCATGATCACAGTGAATAGAAATAAGACTCCAGTAGAATTATTGCTTGGAAAATCAATTCAGTCTTAGATAGACAAACTGATTTTCACACTGTCAAATCAGAGGAACACCCTGAATACTGTAAATAACTGTGCCGACAGCTTGTGTAGAATATAATTGAGCTGGACGATATCCTCGTCTAGATCAATTAAAGAAGGCCTCTGACATACGAGATATTCACCCTGAGAAATAACTTCAAAAATCTCACTTAGAAATAAATAATTATCAAGGAAATTCAGAAAAAATATCTTCTAAAGCGGATAAGCGACAACTTCCAGTTTTGGTTGATTATAATATTTCAAGAAATTAGAATTTCCTACTCCTCTCTGAAGATGTCATGTTGTATTTTGTTTTGTTTTATTATTCAAATACAATTTAAATTTAAATCAAGAATTATAACAAAGAGCTAATTCTTAAAATTGAAATTTACCAACTCATGTTACAGTATCTATTAAAGTTCTCAATAAAATAAAGCTTTTGTAACCATTTTTTGAGACAGCATACAATAAGTAAAGCTTTGAATCGATAACTCAGTCGTCATTCAATCTAATAATTTGAATTATAAAATTGAATAATCCAATAATATTGGATTTAAATTTTATGTAAATTCAACTAATCAGAAATATCCCAAAAATTAAAATGATAATTTAAATTTCGTTAATATAAATTTTGTTGTCTAATATGAGTTAGTTAAATATTTATTATTCAAAAATAAAAAATAATTTATACCATCGGCTCCAAATAATTTTTTCAAATAAGGAATTTTGAAGCTATACTTTTGCCACAAACTTAGCAAGAATTCGTCCCACTTAATTAGTTTAAATAAAACTAACATAATAGGAACAGCTGGGAGACCTATTAGTAAAATTAGAGGATCCATTTGTTCCATGGCTTGAACTGCTTCTGCATGTCCCATAACCTGAATATTTTTTTAAATATTGCAGGAAAAAATTGTTATTCCACGAAAAATAAATTATATTTTAATCACCTGCATTATTGAAACCGCTCCATATGTCACACCAGACCAATATAGGCTGGTAATAACAAGACCACCAGCAAAAAAAGGGCATATTTTATAAATATAGTTATCTGCAGTTTCTAAAATATATAGCAAGAATCCAGGAGAAGGATATTTGATGTTATATTGAGTGTTACAAACTCGACAATTGACCTTTGCATTCGAATCACCTCTTTGTTTTTCATCAACCCATCTTTGCAAACAGTGTTGATGAACCCATTTAGTAGTTCCCTTACACCGGCATGGCTTGATCCAGGATAGATTCGGCTCATCGCTCTCAGAGTTGTAACACACCCAACAGGTTTTCATATCATTGCTCATGGACTAAAACTTATCAATAAAATAACATAATACGTAAGTTCTAGAATTGATTGACGAAATGACAGAAAAAAAACGTTACTCGATAAATTTAAAAACTGGTAAAAGAAATATTTAAATTTAAATTGTAATAAAAATACTTTAAATTAACACAACTACTATTTATAATCGCAAAATAATAAAACAATTAGAATAATTTGTTTTCAAGATTTTAATCACACTCGATTTCTATGATAAAATGTTTTTTTAAAAAATTGAAGCTAACTATATACCCGGTAAAACAGATTAAGAAAAGATGGGTTGAAATTATTAAATTTTTTTAAAAAACCTTCATAAAATTTTCAAAAGCAGTTATTAGTTTATTTGATTAAAAGATATCAAATGAAATATTTAATAAAAAGGTAAATGAAATATTAAAAATATTTAATATTGATATTTAAATTTTTTTAATATTATAAATAATTTAACCACTAGAATTTTAAAAAAACTAATAGTGAAAATATTTTGCTTGAATATTTAATTTGCATTAAAATTAACTATACAGTAATTAAATATTTATTTTTTTTGGATTTAGTTCTTGATGCTAGGCGCAATAGATAAGTTTGGCTACTGGCTGTAGAAAAGGACTGTTATTGAAATCAAGTTATGACTTCAAAATAATCCATTCTTATCGATTGAGTGGGATTCGCACACAATTTTAAGCTTATGAAACCCACCGTTAATAAACAGTATGTGGACAATATTTTTCTTATATTTGAAAATCAGAGGCATGTCGAGCCATTTTAGCATTATATGAACAATCTAAATTAAAATATTGTATTCGCATGTGAAACGAAGAGAAAATTATTACTAGCATGTTTGTATTGCCTTACTCAGAGGGTTTTACAGATTATCAAAGAAAAATTAGCTAGCAGTGTGGAATTTAAAAATTTTTTTAAATATGTTCATCAATAAGTTTTAAACTCCTGTCTGATTATGTTCTGATCTCGTTTATCAATTTACATATAATAGGTGTAATACCACATAAATTAGAGAGACTTCCTGCCATCTCAGTATTTGAGCTTGAGAACATTATAGACCGAATGAATTGACCAATTTAGTGAGCACGATAAGGGTTGTAAGAGAAAAAAATGATATTTCTGATGTTAAAATGTTGTTAAAAAATTTCAATAATTATTGAGAACGTGTGATTTTTGAAGCTTTATTAATAAAGTCATTATATCCAAAATTAATGTTCATATATATGTGTATGTGTGTGTTTAACTTTCATTGATATTTGAACCAAAGTTGATATCTCTTTTATAAATTTATATATATATATATATATATATATATATATATATAGTAAACACATATCTTAACAAAAATTTAATTGGTATTTCGGCGTTTCATGTTTTTGCAGTCGATTCTTGTCGTAGGCGTTTTTACTCGTTTTTTACAGTTGTTAAGGTTGTGAAAGTAAATTATTAAATTATGTTAAATTAAATAGTCTTGAGCAAAAAGAAAACCGAAATTGAACGAAAGAGAATGGCGGTCAAGCTGAAAAGTAATGGCAAAGAAAGATATGACGAAAACAGAACTATAAAAGAGTACAATCTGACACGAAACAGTTTTAGACAACTTAAAGAAGCCTTAACACAAGCACATATTCTTGATTTTCCTCGTATAGACCGTAAATTTCTTTTGGATACTGATGCCAGTTTTGAAGCTATTGGAGCAATGTTGAGTCAAATAAAAGAAGACGGTTCAGAAATAGTTATCGCAAACGGTTCAAGAAATCTGATGGCCCACGAAAAGGGATACTGCGTAACAAGGAAAGAGTTATTAGCATTGCATGAATATGTATTATATTTTAGACAGTATTTATACTGGAAAGAATTCGTTGCTCGAACAGATCACAAAGCTTTAGTATTTATGAACACGAAAAAAAGCAATAAGTCCACAATTTTAGACATGGATGGCTAGTCTATTGGAATACGATTTCGGAAAGGTGAAGAACATGCTAACGCAGATGGATTATCAAAGATCGAGGGTAGTTTATATGCACATTGTCAGACAGCACTAGTACAACATGAACAAGAAAGATCAAGAGTAAGATATATCAATTTGATACAAAAACACAGACAATGTTAGAAATTATGGAAAAACAGAAGAAAGATAAATTGTTCCAGGAAGTGATGGAAATTCTTAAGAATCAGATAGATGTTCGGAAGGAATCGTTTCTAAATAGTTTTTATTCAGATATAAAGATTGGTTAAAGATATCGGATGATATGCTTGTATTGGAATCAGACAAAATAGATCTAGTGATAATCCCAAAAAGCTATCACTCTAAACTAGAGATTAAAATACATGAAGATTTATGTCACGTTTGAATTAAAAAACTGTTTCATTATTTGGAAGGGAATTTTTTCTGGCCGAAAATGCTAGAAACCGTTAAAGAGATAGTAAAACGATGTGTCACATATGCAAGAAGAAAAATAGGCCAAGGGAAGACGAAGGAAATTTTAATTCCACACGAAAGTTCTGAATTTCTAGAACAGATTGTGATGGATGTTGCTTTCATGGAGAGAATTTCAACCGACAAAAAGTATGTTATCGTTATTATTAATAGGTTTGGCAAATTAGTAAGTCTAACGGCTACAGCAAACCAAGAAGAAAAAACTATTTTGAAGACGCTAATGAACAATTGGATTTACAAATATGGTAAACCTCAAAGTATATTGACAGACAGAGGGCGAAATTTTGAAAGCAAATATTTTAAGGAAAAATTAGAACAACTTGGAATAAAGCAAGAATTCGCCTCGGCATATCAACATCAGTCGAATGGCTTAGTGGAAAGAGCTATCAGAACAATGAGAGATTTACTTGTGACTACGATGAAAGGGGGCTGTGCTGAAAAACAGTGGCACAAACTTCTGTCTCTTATTGAATTCAGTATAAATGCAACTTATCAAAGTTCTACAAAATATTCACCATTTGAGATAGTATATGGACGGAAAATAACGCTACACGCTAATTCTAGACTCAAACATCAAGTACACGATATTTTAGAAGAAGCACAAAAGAATAACAAGCAAGCTGCGCAAAAGATGAGAAAATTCGAAAAAGACAAAAGAATTAAACGAAATTTTGAAGTGGGGGAGGAGGTACTAGTAAGACGAGAACCACATAGGAGAAACAAAAATGATATTCAATATGATGGTCCATATAGAATTCTTAGATTTGTTTCAGATCATCAGGTTGAATTGCAATATCCAGATACGACGCGGCACCGACGAATCGAATGGTTAAAGAGATGACATCATTCTTATGAAGGGGAGAGTAATGATATGACATTGGAGGCCAAAGACCAAATGTGAAGCAGTTCAGAGTATGTTGCGTAATTCACTACAATGTGTTAGTTATTACGCAATATACATTACTATTTAAGAGTGATATTAATAAATCTTTAGATGGAACCAATTGTTGTAACTTATACAATTATACTGGCATACACAATCGTCATTATTACCTATTAATTCATTGCTCCAATTATCTCGCCCAACGATGGAGCTTCTTGGTTTGGGTAGCCTTCGTCTTGACATGAAATCTTTTCGTCGTTCTCGGCTTGATCAGTCGGAAATGCGGCTACCTGTGTCCGTCTCGGTGGTCCACGCTCGTCTGCGTATCTTCTGCTGTCTATATGATTTTAGTATTGAAATCGTAGGTGGCCTCTTCTACCGCATCCTGAGCACGATATTGATGGGTATTCTCTTCTGTTGTGTCCAATATCTTTACACGCAAAACATCTTATCTCTGCATTCTGTGCTCTCTGATTATACTCTCTGGATTGGTGCCCTTTTTTTCCACATTGAAAGCATTTCTGAACCCTTGGTTTCCGACATTCTCAACTCATATGACCCACTTACTGACAATTCAATCTGCTTCTAATCAGCATTTCTCTTTGTTGGAATCTGTTCTGGAAATTATCGGCTTTCATTCTCGGTGTTGAATCATATTTGTGTTCACTTCGTTGTGAATTTGTAAAATTTCTGCTTTGGTTCTGTCTATCGGAAATCCTTGTCTTGTCTTGACAATACTCACAAACGTTTCCTTCCTTCTATTTAAAACTGCAATTCCAGATACTTCAATGTTTATATCATCGACCTTCTTTATCACTCCTTTTATTTCGTCGACGCTCATCGCATTTCTCATCTTATTTCTTTCTGCGTATCCTTGTTTTGATACAATGGACCAAAAAATATGACATTAATTCTTTCTTGTCCCATTTGTGCTTCAGAACTTGTTCAACTATCTTTTCTATTTTTTTGAAATATACTGGGGCAGTATCCTCGTTCTTTTCATAGTTGCAGAGGGTTAGAAAATCCCCTATCAACGTCGTTGGTTTCTTGAAAACCTTTTTCAATCTGTCTTTAAAACAAATTTCATTATCTTCTATTGCTTCATAAATTGGCAACAACTCTCTTGTGATCAAACATTTGATCATCATACTTTGACTGGATTGTTCTAGTCCACATAATTGGAAATACCTCTTGCATTTTCCAATAAAAACGTCTACATCGACGCTGCCATCGTAAATATCTGGGATCATTTTATTGATCATTGCCAGGGTCGCCTGGTTAATAATACCTTAATAATCTACAAATATATTTAAATACAAATTGTTGCCTAAATCTGGTATTATTAAAACACCCGATTTAAATGGCGAATTAATTAATTTAATAATAATGCTAATTATGCGTGCCAGCATTTATACTTATTATACTTATTATACTTTGATACTTATAATACAATATATATTTTATTTATAAATTAATTATTTAAATATCCCTAACAAGGTGTGTATGTCAATTATAGCAAGCATGAATCTTTTATTATTTACTGGTGGGTCGACGATGTCGATATGAATGACTTTGAATTTTCCTGTTTATAGAAGTTTTTTCAAGCTTGACTTTGTATGTCTCGTCACTTTATTTCTTTGACATTTTCCACACATTCTACACCAATTCCTAATTTGTACTCGCATACAGGGCCACACATATTTTGACGATATCAATTTTATTGTCCCATTTGCTCCTGGGTAGTATAAATTATGAAGCCACTGGAATTACCTGAATTGGAATTGTTCTGGCAGTATTATTCTTGGAGCCAGTAGACATATCCACTAGAATTCCGTCATCATCTTTACTTATTTTAAATGAGTGATTTGGCTTTAAAGTTGGGGCAAATGATTGTTGTCTTTGTTAATGAATTATGTCACTTTTTGGCACCAGCAAGGTCTTAACAGTATTGGGAGTATTGTTGACTGAGTTAGTTTGATAATGTTGTTTTCCCCTTTAAATTTTCCCCTCAAATTCATTTATAAACTGGATCCATTGCCATTGTCTATTGGATGGATATTTATGTATACCAATGGCTTGTGATTGGTTAGTAGTTTGAATATGTTGCCGTCCAGGTGATGTTTGAAGTTTTTAATAGCTAAATAGTTCTCGGTCAAATGTTGAATATCTTTGTTCAGTTTAGTTGAGCTTTCTAGAGAAAAAACTGATTGGTGTAAGATTACATGCCGTTCTGTGATTAAGGCTTGCATCAATTCCATTGTCCGATGCATTCCTGCATACAATGAATATGCGTTGCGAATTTGGAAGGATCAATTTAGTGATTTCTTGCAGTTTCTTCTTTGCGTTTCAAAGGCTCGCAGATATACTTAGGTTTGTCTTTTGCTCCGTTTGATGTCAGTTCGTGTAAAGGAGCCATTATATCCGCCAAATTCGGTATTAGTCAGTGATAGAATGTTACCATTCCAATAAATCGTCTTAGTGCTAGCGTTGTCTGGCCTTGAACAGGAGGTGATTGCTTGAATCTTATCGGTTTAGGATGAAATTGAAGTTAAGAAAGTTAACCTGATTTTTATCCATACAACTTTTATCTTTATTTATTGATAAATGTGCATCTTTTAAAGCTTTTTGGATTGCTTACAAATATTTTCATGATCTTCATTCGATTTAGAGAAAATTATTATTAAATTTATCCATGAATCTTTGGAAAGTTTGTGATGCGTTCCTCAGTTCAAATGGCATTTTGAGGTATTAGTATAATCCAAGAGCGGTAATTATTGCTGTTTTCGGGATGTAGTTTGCTTCAATTGGGATTTGGTGATATGCCTTTTCCAGATCAATCGTTAAAAATATTTTGCTTCCCCCGAGTTTATCTAAGATGTCGCTTATTCTGGGCAGTGGGTATTTGTCGACTTTCGTGACTGAGTTCAGGAGTCTGTAATCACCGCATGGGCGTATTGATCCATCTTTCTTTTTGACTATTACCAATGGTGACGCCCAGCCACTTTTACTCTCCCTTAGGATGCCTTTTTGATCAAGGTAGCGAATTCAGTTTGAACGTCTTCAAGCATGCATCCATCCAGGCGTCTTACTGCCGAGCAATTAGTAGACCATTTGTCTCGATTGCCATTGCATGTTCAGAGCTGATTGAATTGCTTTTTTATTGATATTTGTGACTGATGTATTTCCTAGAAATTTATAGTGTAATAGAAAGTCTGCCCCAAGAATTAGGCGAGAGGCATCTGCTAAGATGAATTCCCATTTAAAATGCTGCTTTTAACCTTCAATCGTGAAATGTAAAACCTTTGAGCCATGTACTTTTATGCTACAGTTGTTAGCCGCCATGATTCTGATTGGTGCATTCTGACATCCGTTTATATAATTTTGTTGGAAACATGCTGACATCTGGCCCAGAATCAATGAGAAAATCATATAATTTGTTGTCATAGAGGACTGGAACGGTGAAAATTGCATTGATCTTTGTCGACTGTTTAGTTGTGCATTGGATCCCTGTCGTCGAGATTAACGAGATCCTTGGCCTTTTCCCGACTTAGCTGAATCAGATCAGCAACATGGCTTCTTTCACGATTCGTCTGTGAAAATAACATATTGTTTCTTGCAGACTCTCTATTGCAACCTGATGGAAGTTTCCGACAATATTTTGATTTCCCACCAGTGAGATATGCTGATCATTAATGCTTACGTGCAAGTTGCCGATGTTGGCCAGCTCATCAATAGTGTCAGAAATAAAAACTTCAACGAATTCAAATTAGCGTAAACTGAATTATCTGATTATTTTTACAGCATTAGACTTCAATCACCAACGATAAATATCATATTGACGCACTTTTCGTTGTGGCAAAAACTTTTCGATACATACTAAGTTTATCAAAGGAAATAATTATGTCCCAAACCTTCAAAGTTGTCCCACAATTAAAACCGAGTCATTTTCTATGTAGTCGATTCAATTATTATTAATGTTGGAAGTTGATTATAAAAACATTTTCAGTAAAAAATAAAATCAATAATAATAAACAATTGCAAAATGTATTTATTAAGCTAGAGACAATAAATAATTCTTCGCTGTCGCGCACGATTTAATCGCCTGTCCAATGTTTCATAGCCAGAAAATACATTTGAAGGATGATAAACTGTAGGAGGTTTGCCTTCTCTCAACCGAATATAGATATCACTCAATTGGAAATTATTTCTTGTGATCGTTCGTTTAACCCCGTGCCGAATTCTAGGAACAGACATTCCCATAACGACATGCGCATTTTCTAATGTAATATAATTGGTAATTACTGATTGACTCAAAAATTACCAATCCATAAATTAGTTGGAAATTCTATCGATTTTTCCTCCATAGCTTGGTTAACCATTTCATGCAATAACTAAATTAAATGAACATATTATTTTATTGCATTTAAGTGATTGAAAATTATTTTTTAGTGCATTTTCACATATGTATTGCAAATAAGGAAAATAAATATAATTAAAAATCAAGCTAAAAAATTATATACATAACAAAATGATTTTTAATTCAATTCAAAAATTGCAACCTTTGACACAACTCTAGAGGGACGATCGTATTTAAAAAACAATTGCTTAAATGCTTCTTCAATGGATAATCCACAAATCTAAATTTTGTCATTAAATTAATAATTTAAAGACAATCTAACCATTTTAACAATCGTATAAAGAGCTTTGTAATGAACAGGATTGGCCAAAGATTCTCCAGTAATTTCCGCAGGTCTGTCTTCGCCACTTAATTTTGGTGGATAGATTACATCATTATATTTCATCCAGTAACTTTTGGGCTTTTCTTTTGGTTGAAATGGGCGATAAATAGAATTTGGATTTGTTTTCATTTCATATTCTGTATGTGGTTCAGCTTTGATACGAAGACATCTTACACAATTGAAATAGAGAGGAAAATTAGAAAATTTTTGAGCAAAAACTCTTAAATTCATAATTTTAATTAACAAAATTTAAATCAGACAAACAAATAAAGTCTAAATATATATTGGTAAAACAAATTTAGAAGTTTGTATAAAAACTTTGTCCAAAATATAAATTACTACAATTTTGAAATTTTATTATTTCAACAATATTTTCATAGGAGATTTTTGTTTAGGTGTTATTAAATATTATAAATCAATTATTGAATTATAATATTACAAGGTTTATTATATAGCTTCGCTTGAAATAGATTCAAACTATCATTTCATTATAATTAATTTTATTCATCCTGTTATTACACATTTATTTCAATACATGGTTATATACTAGATTTTTAGATCTCATTTCGAGCGTACATGTTTTTGTCGCTTATGGGTGTGTAATTTTTTAAATGTGTTAGGGGTATTTAAGGATTTTGGATCGACTCCTACCTAAACGCCTTCGTGACTGTTGTACTTTGGACCATTTGTGCAGCCATGATGATTACCATGTTGGTGCTGCACATAATGGCTGAAAATCCACGAGCAGGTGAACTCTACTGCTAAAACTACTCATGATGTTTTCATTTTCGGGTTCTGGACTGCCGATAGAAGGTCTTAAGTCATTATTCATTATCTATTCTGTTGTTAGATGATTGCACTTTATTAATTTAATTGTGGTCCTCATTTCTGGATGTTTTCTAATGTAATCTTCAAATTTTTGCGCAGGGATTCGACCTTATTCCTCAGTTAATAAATGCTGTTCTACACTTGTCTGCCATACTTGAGAATATTTGATGTATTTTTTTTGAGTCGGGATCTGCCTATATTTTTAGTCCTGGCATATTTGATGTCCTAACTACTCGTGGATTCTATCATATTATCGAAACTAAACCTTATCTACTTGTAATCGATCTTATATTCCTTACTCCTATCCAAACTCACAAAAATTCATAAAAGGTATCAGCAATCAATTTGACGGAGAACCCTCCGTATCAAACCGATTCAGATGGATGTCATGTACCTACTATAGACTTATAAGATCATACTTATAAGATTCACTTCACCGAAACTATTATTCGAACCATAAAAATTAAAAAGGAAGTAGCCGACAAAAAGAACAAATAAAAAAACAACTGAAACTAAATTGAGTAAAAAGATTTATTAATTTAAAACATTACATAAAATTACCACTTCCAATTCAAGCTTATCACGATGGCATAAACCAAAAACTGAGAGTTAATCGAAATTTTGCGTTAATGTTAAATGTCAAAAACCAAGTATTTTCACTGTCTAAGAAGTGTTATTTAACTGAATTTGCAATCAGTATTTATACTGATTTCAATTGCATTCTCTGTCACTGGATCCAATCAGAATGCAGTAAAGTTGAATTTCGTTGCACACGCATATGAGTGTGTGCAAAATTTTTAATTTAAGTTAATTGATTTAATTAATCAATTTATTTAATTTTTATTAATTTTTACGATTTAATTTTATAAATTTTATAGTTTAAATAATTTTTAACTAATTTTATTTTAAATTTTATTATTTTATCCATATTAATAGAAATTTTTAGTTTCAATTTTTAAATTTCTTTATTTCTTTATTTTATTTCATTTAATATTTTTTAAAAAAAAATTTTCTTGTTCCTTTTCTTAAAGTATGCACTCATTAATTTAGCTCCTTCGTGTGTAAATACGAGCCATAACATTCCTAATTACTTCGATTATGGTCGTTCGTGTGTAAATACGACCAATAATCATTCTTAAAATTTTTTTTCATATTATTAATTTATTTATTATTAATTAATATTTTATTTATTATATTTTTATTTTTCTAGCTAGCAGACCTTCAGAATGCGTTCTCTTAACTGTGTTGGTGATTGCAACTTTTTGCGTCCCTTTATTTTATTATACGTGTTTTATTTATCCTCAGTGTGTTGTGTACTTTACTTTGTATTATTTGGTGTATGATCATAGATTTTAATTCAATTTGGCGCGGTTTTTACGTTATGTTTTTTCGATCCATTAAAACAAAATCTCAATTCTCGGTTCTAGTCAAACAATATGTACCGCATAACATAATCAAAACAATAGCCAAAAAAATCTTTTGATTTCCGTTTCAATCGTATTCTTCCAATTTGCCATCATTGAACGACGCTTAATAGTATGTGTGGCAATGAATTGTGATGCATACCTATTGTAACAATAAGATATAAAATTTTATCAGTAAGGAACAATTTGTATAAACTAAACGGATCAGTAAAATCAAGAGTATAATTTAGGCCGCTGTCATCATGAAAAGGAATTGTTTGTCTCTAATTGTACATTCTCCCATGTGTCAGTGCGTGATGTTGCGTCCAAATCCTCCGTTGAGCCAGTTTCACTGATTATATCATCTTTTTCATTATCTGATTCGCTATCATTGTCAGATTCTGATGGTACATATGACTCTTCAGATCCAGAAAAGTCAACAATATCTTCCATATCAGAAGAATCTTCTTCCAGGACAGCTAAAATCTCCTGCGGTTTCATTCTATATGCATAAATGTTAAATAAAATTTTATTTAAAATTTTGTAAATATGTGTGGCATATATGGTACACGACGATTAAAATACCGCATGTGTATTATATGGACATAGTGTACCACAGGTGGTCAACGACGATAAAGTAACAAGAACTACTTATTAGACCCTGTTGTTTATATTAAACTTACCTTTGTCTACACACAGACGAAATACTTTATAAATTTAAAAATAAAAATTTACACCCACAAATAATTTCCGTAACATTCACTCACGGCGTTTCAAAATACTGCTGACTGTACCACTGGTGTCACGAACGTGTTAAATATCGAAATTTTAATAAATGGTTTTGAAAATATTTTATTCAGGGCTGCAAATTTGTTTGAATATTAAACAATATTTCATTAAATAAATACTTGGAATTATGACGATATCTTTTGAACCTGATTTAAAATATAATTTAGAAGATGGTCTAGCAGCTTCTAATATGGCGACCATTCATAAAAAGTATTTTGCAGAAAGAGAAAGAGAAAATAAAAATACTCACATAAGATGAATGGAAAAATGATATTATTAGTTATGATAAAATGCAAGGCCGACCAAGTGTAACTATTAGAATACAAGACCAGAAGATGGAATGCTTGCTTGATACAGAATCTACAGTAAATGATACATGTCATGATACATTGAGATATACAAATAATAATGTTTGGAAACGAAGGGTAAAGCAATATTAGAAATAGGAATAAATAACAGGAAAAGAAGGGTAAAGTTTACGATGATAAGATATGTGACTCCTGAGGTAATTGGTGGTATAGAGTTGAAAAAACAATTTGGTATACAACTAAAGTGGCCAGTAGAAGAGGTCGAGAAAACAAAGCAAGAGCACATATGCAGTATCGAAGTCAAATTTGGGAAAGCGTTCCCTATGCCGAATATAGCAGAAATGTTAGATAAATTGGGTGGTGCAAAGTAGTTCAGTTCGATAGATCTTGGAAATGCATGTTATCAAGTAGAACTAGAAAATGAATCAAAGTTAAAAACGGCGTTTTCAATCAAATCAGGGCAAAACGGTTTTAACAGAATGCCATTTGGAATAGCAGCGGCACCAGGTGCGTTCCAGGAACTGATGGAAAAGTATTAATGGGTACAAGATATGCAGCAGTATACCTAGACGATATTTTGATATTTACAGAAACGATCAATCCTCACTACAAAATTTTAAATGAAGTGGTGGACAAAATTGGAAAGGCTAGTTTTAAGATAAACCCTGAAAAGTGCCATATCCTTAAAGAGGAAATCATATTTGTAGGTCACATAATCAACAAAGATGGAATACAGACGGACCCATCAAAGTTAGACGCGATTAAATCATTTGAAAAGCCAAAATGTGTTAAGAATCTGAGAAGCTTCCTAAGAATATGCAATTACTACAGAAGATTTATAAAGGAATACGCAAAAAGGCAAGAGTTTTAGAATGTGTGGGTTAAACAACAAAATATTAATTTGGACTGACGGATGCAACATTGCATTCGAAAATATGAAAAACGCTTTAATGTCCTCACCAATTCTAGAGTTTCTAGATTTCAAAAGAGAATTAATTCTGAATACTAATGCGAAATTTGACACGATTGGAGCAGTATTATCACAGAAAGACGACAACGGGTGCGAAAAGGTTATAGCATACGTTTCTCATGCAATGAGCAATCTTGAAAAGGGATATTGCATAAAAAGGAAAGAGTTGCTGGCAATCTATTATTTTTGTCAACACTTCAATCATTATTTATATGGAAAACGGTTCATTTTGAGAACGGACCATAATGCTTTTACGTTTATGTTATCCACAAAGAAACCAATTACAACGCAATTTTAGACATGGATTAACTACCTCAGTAGTCTGGATATTAAAATAGAGTATAGAAAAGGTACGGATCATGAAAATGCAGATATGCTGTCAAGGAGTACATGCGGGACATGCACACAATGTTTATTGGCACACGAAGACGCAAAAGTGGAAAGAATGAAAACCCGAGAAATAAACACGATAGAAAAAGCTGAAGTGGGAACAATAAATTTCTACACACAGGAAAGTTTATGTGTTCCGATACTATAAATTTATTGGTTTTTTTAGATTATAGAAGTTACTAAAATTCGGAATTAGGTGTAGAATGAAAATCTTGTGTGCATGCTTTGTTTTCTAATTCGTATGTGTGCGTATTTAATTTTTGAATTCGTTTGTTTATTCAATTCAATTGGGTTCCTTTTAGTTGGAATTATTATTATTCAATTATTAGATTTATTTTAGATTTTTTTTTGCCACATCAATGGTATCAATTACAAAATATTCTTCTCAAGATGAATGGAACTTATATTGACTTTGATCACATCATGGGCATCACAATTACTGTTAATTATTATTATTAAGAAAAAACATAGTTGTAACAAATTTTAGTATTGAAGACAAATCTCCAAAACGCTATTATATAAATCTTCACTGCATAATATCTAAAATGGAGTTTATTGGTTACTAATTGTTGGTACAGAATCCATACAAACACGTGTGCATACCAACATTCAAAAACAAGCATCAAACATCATAAATAACTTCTTTTTCAATGATTTTAAAATATTATTATGTAATAGGTGATTTTAATTATGTAATATTTATTATTCATACTTATTATTATTGTTAAAGTCGGTACCCACTCTGATTTCACGTGCTCTGGCTCAATTGTTAAGATAAGACCCAATATAAAACACTTTATTAAATATCAAAAAAATTTTATACAAAGTTGTCAATTACACTTCTTTCGTTCCTCACCTTTTAATAAAAATAGAAATGTGACCCTAAGGGAGATCACTTTATCAGATTTGGCAATGATTTTGCTCTTCTTACTAATTTTAATTAACACTCCTAAGCCGTTTCTGTTATCGCCATATCGTAGTTTCCTCTCCTCGACCAACTGGCATTTGCCCAACAGTATCATTTACTTTTATATTGTTGTTTATCCCACTTAATTAGATAATTGAAATATCCATCACCCAAAGTTTTGGAAACCAAATAATGATTCGTCTTTGTTTAAAGATTTCATTTCGCTAGTTCAAAAGTAATAATCTTTATAGATTTCAAAAAGAGGCCTAATTTCATTATGCTCTTATTTGCTGCTCGGGTTTCCCACATAACTAATAAATGTTCGGTTATTGAGTTGGTGGTAATATTTAAAAGTTACTTATCAAATCTCTGACTCCAAAGCGTGCTTTATTTGATCCACAAAATAAAAATTATCAGACAATATAATCCACGGATGCACAATTCGCCGCCCTCGTGGCAAGTTAAAAAACAAAAAAACTTCCTGTGAATTACGGCTATTTTGTGAAAGAATTTAAACTTCATTGAACTGTTGGGTTTTGGATTATTTCAAGTCGGTTCTCTCTGACTCCTGTGTTCTTTAAATCAAACAATGAACGACCCAACGTATATTGAAACAACAGGTTCACAATTTATTATCACGCTACAATTACTGATCAAAATTTTATACGATTCTCCGCTCGGCGTTGATGCTTTGCAAACAAACAATATTCACCTTTTGATCCTTTAGTTCTCTTGACTCTCGTTTTCCTCGGTTTCTGTTTGGTTTGATCCCTTTTCGCCTTTCCGTATTCTTAATTCTATTTCTTCTTTTCCCTACTTTCCCTAATTCGTCTACCAGCTTTTCCTACAGTCTAATTCTTCGAACCCTAGCTGAGGCAGAATGCCGATTTTCTCTGATTTTCCCTTTGCTTATATACTCCTCGAAATCAGGATGACAAATGGTTATTGCCGAGCCAATCTTTCGTTTGACATTTTCTCCTACGTGTTTGCTTCGGCTGTCACCTATAATGGTCCAACGAATCCAGATAATTAATGGCCCTACCGGTCTTCCTACGCGCGCTATCTTCTCCTTACTCTTTTCCCATTAATCATTGTGTCAAGCTAAATCTTCCTTTTGTTTGCCTTTCTTCTTGTTTACCTAGCTCGGGTTTCCTCTATCTCTCGGGTTCTCCATTGGCTCGGGTTTCCCATTAGCTCGGGTTTTCCATTAGCCAATTAATTAATTAATTAACGTTTTCTGTTTTCATACGTTTGAGTATTTTTCGACTCTTTCTAACCCTTTTCTGATAAATCCCTAACCGTCATCTTGTTGACCATTAGCTAATCTATACCTGTCCCGTTTTTCCCATTCGATTTCGATGATTTTTCTATTTATTGATTTTTCTTTGATTTCCGGATTCTCGCCTTTCGTAATTGCTTTTTGCCTTTTCTATTACTGTTTCCGTCACACTTTCCTTTACTATTGATTCTGTGCACGATCCCGCTTTTATTTGTCTTTTCTCTTCACTTATTAACCTAAATTTCATTTTAATTTACAGACCTCAACAGAACTAAAAAAAAGTTAAAATTTTATACGTCTCTAAGGTAAAGATATCTTTATCTTTGATATGTTTCAAGAGTTAGAAGCTTTTCAATTAAAACTGCAACTCTTTCAGTCACATCTGCAGTCTGGTAATCTTTTCCATTTCGAGACTTGCTTACTTTTTGATATGGAGTATCAGTGTGTCTTTTCAGGATGCCATGAAGCCTGTGGAACTTTGATTCATGAATTAAAAACACTTTCAAGCCATCAGAGAAAAGAACAATTTATTCAATTTCATGCTCAATCCTTTACACTGTACGATAGAATCTGTTCCTGATGAGTTTCAGTTGGAGGTCATCAATCATTAGATTTCAGCTGAAATGAAAATAGCTTTTAAAGAAAATAGCATTTTGGCATTTTTTAGGAATCTTTGTCCAGACAAATATGGCCAAATTAATGCCATGGCTTTAAAGTTGTTTTCACAGTTTGGAAGTACCTACATATATGAGCAAACATTCTCAATCATGAACCTCAATAAAAATAAGCTGAGATGAAACCTCACTGATAGCAACCTCAACTGTATTTTGAAGATTGCAACAACTGAATGACAATCAAACATTGATAAAATCGTTAAGAGAATCCAGTCACAGCCATCTCATTAGATCATCATTAGAATTAGACAACTACCGCTGTGCATCATATTGTCTTCGGCTCTCGACTGTTCTGAAAAAATACAATTCGGCCCTTGGCCAAAAAAGGTTGTGAACCTTTGATATAAAACTTTATTGATTATCACAATTGATTACACGAATTATAACAACACGATCGATTCAATACTCAAATTGGTAATTACAGAGCTTATTACGACACTAAGTGAGAAATAGCTCTACTCGTATAATTCCCAATTACTGAACTATCCCCAGACACTGACTCAATAATTTGGTAAATTGAATTGAATTCTCTTTTGCTTTGACTTGACTTTATTCAGTATACTTTAAACCTTTCTTATTGAACTCAATTTTGTGACACCGTTTAGTTACAATATTTTCTCACAGTTCGGATTTCTAATTTCTCACTTTTAATTTTCTCTAATTTTCTTTAATTCCGAATCATTTCTCGACTATCCTCTGAATTTTACCTTCAACCACTAATTTTTCTCTGATTCCATTAAGAAGACTTTTGCTTTTATAGTCTGCACTTGTCCGACACTTGTGATAACTCTTTTTTTCATTCCTGTCTCTCCATAATATGTCTAGCTGTGTTATCACCGATAGTTCGGCACTCGTGATAATTTGCCATTTTTCACTATTTTGCTTCTGGCATTTCCCATACTTTTTCCAACTCCCGTGTTGCTCCTGACAGTTCGGCACTTAGGATAGTTTGTTATTTTTTCCATTTCTGCTTCTGGCAATTTGCATTTTTTTTCTTATTTCCCAGTTATTTCTGAATGTTTGGAGATGCCGATTTTGCAATCATGTTTTGTTTTTGTTTTCCAATTTTGAAATTCCTTTTTGCTTTCTTGACTTATTAGTTATAAGTGACCTTTCTTCACATTATTGTTGTATTTTTTTGTTTTGTTATTCCTTCCTCATTTCTCAATTTTTTGCTATTCTGTTTTCTTCTCCAAGTGTTAGGGTTGGGTCTCTGAGCTCGCTTGGGGCTTGTTTCGGCAATATAAAAGAAAACATATAAAATATAAAAATAGAAATAGAAATAATAAGAATAAAGAAACAATTACTATAAATAGATAGAAAATATAAATAGTAGTTTAAATAATATAAATAGTAATAAATAAATAAAAAATAGTAGTTTTTAATTTACTTCATGTTCTAAAATCCACTATAAGAAGGAATAATTTTCACCATAGATGGAGAGAAAAATAATAACAGCTTGAGTATTAGAAACAGCTGGAATAGATTTACCAAGGCAAATATTAATCAGCTAAAATTATTTAATAACAGCTTGGACGATTTTATAGGAATAGCGTGATATATTGAACAGAGTCAGCAGCTGATAGACAAATAAACCTAGAACTGTATTTAAAGAAAGCAATTTTAGAGAAAAGTTATTAATTACTTTTGCTTGCTTGAACTAGGAGAGAAATTGTCAAAAGAGAAATTGCTGTACGAAAATTTAGAGAAGTAATTAGAAAAGGTAGTTAACTTTATAAGCGTTATTTTATACAAAGCCGTCTTTTAAATTACCAAAACAGAAATTAGTTATCGATTTTCAACGATTAAACTAATTGTAACAGTTTTGAGTAAGGCTTGGGATCAAATTAAATTGGGTAATAATTGCAACAGTTTTCTAGGGATAATGCATTGCTTGTGTTGAATAATTAAAATATTAGACGGTAGTCATTTAGGTAAACGTTACTATCATTTCTGGATAGTAATAGACTGCGTTAAACTTCGGGTATCCTTCATCTTTTTCCTTTTACCATTGAGCGGTGCTGTTGATCAATTAGGATCCAGCATTCGCCATCTTTGAAATACCCGAGGACGCTTTGTATAACCAATATCTTTGCTTCAGCTTCTATCGTGACAACTTTTTGGGATACACATTATATATTATCTAAAATTGTAATTCATATATTGTATTTATATCTAATATATAAAGATGAAAGTTTGTTTGTTTGTTTGTTACCCATAGAATTCCCCACTGTTGGACCTAGGGTGCTGAAATTTTGCATGTGACCCTCATTTGACTCGGGACAGATCATAGGCTATGTTTAAACCCCAGGTGACCACCCATATGGTACCCTAACACAACTCAGGGTCACCTTGATTTATTACAGTAGATACACCCAGTAGATACGCACTTACAATTTTCAAATTTTTAAAGTGCTATTATACTTAGTTTTAAATCCCATCTTTACATTGCACTACTGAAAATTGCATCAGAAGTCGGCTTCCCATCATAAAATTTGGTCCCCAAAAGCAACCTCCGAGATTTTTTTAATTAAATTTTAATGTTTTTTTTAAATTATTTTTTTAAATGAATGAATTGAAAGAAATTTCTTCATTTTGAATCTGTTTACTATTTTTAAATCGTGCAACGCCGGGTACCCGAGTAATTAATTAAAGTTTATTTGCAAAATGAGTTGTGTTATTATTCGAAGAATTTACCGATCTTTGGAGTCAAATCAACAGAGTTTCAACACAAGTTTCAGAGTGCTATTCCAATCACCCGATCGGTTTTCTCCCAAGTTATTCTAATTACTTATAATATTATTTATTACTCAACATAAATTATTCATTTATTTTTAATTAATTTGTATTTATCGAACATATTTTTCTGTGGACCCCGTCGTAGGTTTCATATTAGTATCTGTGTTCGTTTTACCGTGCGGTATCCGTACATACAAATTTCTCCGGAATAAATATTTTATTAATTTTGTACTTTAAAGATTTAAGCATTTAATATTTTGCACATTCAAACTTATTTTTAGCTATTTTATACGAACCCCAACACAATTATTATTATTAATATTATCTTTTTTCGTCAGTCAAAACCATCTTCGTTGAATACACTCATTACTTTTAATCAGGAGTGGGCACGCTTGAGGTCAATGAAAGCGGCATTCTAGTTGTTGTATACTACAAAGACCCATACCAGAATTATGTAGTTTTAAATAGTCTTTTATAATCAAAATTAAAATAGCGAAAATCTAGACATTAATAAAACAATAAAAATTAAATCGATACAAACATACTTAGTTTATTTTAAAAGGATTCAGTAAAACAAAAGTTCTGAAATAATAAAACAACGAATTTTAACTTTCAATGGGAGCCGCACTGAAGTTGACAAAGAACCACTTCCGTCTCTCAATGTCAAATTTTCCCACCGTTGTTTTTAATAATAATAATTACTATTATCATTATTATTATTATATTATTATCATTATTCCCCTTCGTCAGTCAAAACCATCTTTGTTGAATAAATATTGCATTTTATACAAAAATTTAATTTTTAGACAAATTTATTAAACAAACTTAGTGAAATTCTAATTTCTAAATCTAAAAATATATTTAAAAAAATATATCTAAAAATATATTTAAAGATATATTTAATTGATTTTAATTATTAATAATTTCAATTCAAATTTCATTGCAATTTAAACAGGTTGAATTTTCATGATTTTAATTTTGATATGGAATAGGAAATGAATTTTTTCAATAAATCACACGTTTCCCCCAGCCTACGATATTTTTATTTATTTTTCTACAGTTGAAGGCGTTAATGATGATTTTGAAATTAGGATTTAAAAATGCATTTAAATTTTTAACAAAGTTTTCGAATTTTAAATGAAAATTTTTAAAATTTATAGTATTTTAATTTAATTTTAAAGAAAATCTAGATGCAATTTTTATCTAAACATTACAGAAACACCTTTAATATATCTAAAACTAAAATATGACAAAGTGTCTACAGAATTAATTGACATAAAATATGACAGCAAATTTCAATCTTTGAGGTGCACTGAGAAAATCGGTGATGGTTAGAATAGTCGAATATGGAAGCCAAAAAATCGTCGCCAAAGAAAAAAAGCTTTAATTGGTTAAAATCGTCGCCAATGTTGAAACTCGAAAAAATCGTCGAAAATGTAGTACAAAAAAATAGCCGATAATATTAAATCTTAAAAAAATAGTCGAATCTTTAGGGGTCAAAAATAATACAATTTTTTTAAAAGGTTGTTAGTTAACTGGGCGATGTTATTACTGTAGTAGGGAGTATTCTAGATGTATTTATAATTAAATTACGGGGGGAGGTGGGGAGGAGAGTTTTTTTTGTTAAAAATTAGTGTTAAGAACTCAGACCGTTGTTTAAATGCCACACGAACAATAATGAAATTAATAAACATAATTAAAACACAACAGAATGAATATTAATTAATACTATAATTAATGAATTTATTTATATAATGTGACTGTTTTTTGTCGAAGATTTTTTTGGGATATTTTGGCATTTGTTGGATGTTGGTTATTTTTAGGGGTTTGCAGTCGGCTAATTTTTCACGATCTGTCGACTCTTTTTTTGACTTCCATATTCGACTATTCTGACTTTTACCAGAAAATCCTTTAGTATAAGAAAAATTAATTCAATTAAAAATCTCAAATGAATTTATTATCTTTCAATCATTAAAGTACAAAGAAAATTTAAATGATAGGAATCTATGCGAAAGTAGAAAAATAAAGTAGGTCACTGAAAGCAATCCAGCTCGACATGTTACCACAACACACAATTCTATACATTTGTTTGCATGGAATAAAAGCAATTATGATACAGGTTAGTGTGTACACCAATTACAGGTGACTTACCGGTATTGTGAAAATTTAGTTAATTTGTAAAATCAGTCATTTTAGAAAAGCTTTCAAGATTTTAAGTTTTAAGTAAATTTTAAGGCTTGAATTTTGATACTATATAATTACTCAAGTTCTTATAATATATTTTTAATTCAGGTTTTTTAGGAATTTATGCATGAAATTTATTTTAGAATTATTTTGGAATTATTTCGGTATAATGTAAGTCAGATATATTTTTAACTATTAATAATTAAAGAAAGGTTATTAATAATTATATGCAAAAAATATAAAATCATAAGCAAAATAACAAAAAGACAAAAAACCAAATACTAATTTCGTGTATTAAATTTAAAATCAATTATATATTAAAAAACAAAAATATTTCTAATTTAATCTTTACAGTTTTAATTAAATTGATGATTGTACTCCATGAATTACCAACGAGAAATTTATAATGACGAAAACAACGATAACATGCGACGAAAATGAACTACTATAATCCAGGAAACTCTATGAAATATCAAGACTATGATGTTAAATGGCAAGATTGTTGCGGAAATCGCGTTAAATTTGTACTTAATAAAGAGGACTGTTTATAATTGGCTTGAAAAGCTGAGTAATTGGCCGAATGAAAACGAAGATCTTAGATCATTAGTGCACCGACCTGAACCAAAACCAAACGACCTCGCAGAAAAGCGTTGGAAATTGCAGAAGTAGTCCAGACTAACCCTGTTTGACACAGAAAAGAATGGTCAACATTTTGGAGAGCAAAGGTATGGCGATAAGCCAACCAACCGTTTGTCTGACTTTAAAAGAACTGGAACTGATTAAGAAAAGACTTGTTAGGATAGTCGATAAAAAGAATTCTAGTCCTGTTTTTAATATTAGGAAAAATTATGCTATCAGGTATCAGCTGAAATCTGATTATAATTTAAGGGTAAACTGAAGTATACCCCCCCCCCAAATATATAGTCAGAGTTTATCCGACAAGATATTCTGTCCCTGATGGGTACGGCTCACAAGGATAATGGTCGCAAGGGTACTGTTCACAAGGGTGTACTTCAGTTTGCCCTAATTGTGTAATTGTGTATTAATTATTTTAAAAAAATCCACTGGGGGGGGGGGAGTAGTTCAGTTTACCCTAATTTAATTTATCTTTATGAAGCGGGATTGAACCTACACTCAACGAGAAACTATGGGTATAGTCCGAAAAATACACCAACGAGAGTAACACTGCCGACATCAAGAGGAAAGAATATTTCAACACTGGCAATCGTTTCGAATAAATGGATATTGGAAATTGATACAAAGCGCTTATAATTCGAACCCTTTAATCGAATTTCTAACAATGTCAAACCAAAAAAATTATCAGACCAAACGTTATTGTATTGATGGACAAAAATGAAATTCCATAAAACCGATACGGTCAGTGCGTTTTTTTGGAAAATAGGATTTTGTTTGATTTTATACCTCATTACAGTCCAGAGCGAAATTCTATTGAGGAGGTGTTCAGCACAATGAAAGCAAGATTTTTTGAAAAACGACCAAGGGCAGATAACGCGACGATGTTCAAGCAGTATGTGGAAGATGTTTTTTATCGATATGAATTCGAATATTAACTTTGGCGAATTTTATGCGCACATGCGCAATTATATAGTTAAGGTATTCAGTTGTGTACCGTTTTGAATTTTTGTATATTAGAGTAAATATGTAATTAAACGGGTTTAAGTATAATGTTTCACGTATATTCTTTTTCTTTAAATGCAGTTAAAAATTTGTATAAAAAAATGTATAACTTGGAAAAAAACTTTTAATATTTCTACATATATTTTTTAATATTTGTGAATATAATTTTTAATATTTTTGCATATTGTTGGGGTTATAAAATAATTAAAAGTAAAATTAAATTATATCTGTAATTAAAGGAACGAGAGAAGTATAAGACTGGTCACGGAGAGAATTGACAATGCAAAGAAATAAAATGGGTAGAAAGGCACGAGAAGGTACATCAATATATGGGAAAAGCACAAAGAATGTGAACTGTGGAAAATCTATAAAAGATTCATAAATTAAAGTCTGAAAAATTGGTCATCGGGTGAACAGGTAGCGGGGAATAACATGGTGATAACGGAATTTTCAGAAAGTTCTAGGAAGAGTGCGAAAAGGGGTGTATAAGATGAAGAACAAGAAAATGAAATTAATTAATTAATTAGCTAGTAGAAATAAATCCCGAGTTTGGTAAACAAAGAGAAAAGTAAACAGAAGGAATATTTAGGCCCATTATCTGGTCACAATGATTAATGGGAAAAGATCAAGAAAAATATAGTGCATGCAGAAAGGCCCGTGCGGAATAGAATAGGTTTTTAAGTTTTTGTAATCTTCTTTCTTGAGCTCATGAGGACTGTAAGTTGGCAAGGGTTCAATGTTTATTTTGCAATAACGCTCCTCCATGAATTGAAGCATTATTGTGAATGATTCGATATCCAGTCCCATTCAATTTTTCAGAGACTTCACTACTTTGGTACGCATCCTTTTTTAGGATCCTACAATTAATTTTTGATGTAATGGATCTTTTATACCAATAGTGAGAACAAGTGATATGTTAGGCCCTCGATTACTTGGTACTGTGGAATATAGTCTTACTTCCTTTTTCTTCCTTCCAAATGTTTGAGTGGACCATGTATTAAAGCCACGCTCATCAATGTATATTAGATTTTTGTTTCACCATACTTCTTCAAGGTATTTTTTAACATACTCCGTACGAATTTCAAGGACGCGGTCAGAATTTTGCGCCGCGACACATGGCTTTACCTTAAGGACTTGTCGAATATTTGGCTTATGAATAATCTTTATGGGCGATTGAGGATTTTATTTTGACCTCCTATAAAATTTTCTTTAGGAAGGTTAATTTTTTTAATGAAGTGATTAATTAATTTTTTTTATTTAATAAAATAAATGTATTTTAATATTTATTTTTTAAATTTATATGTATTTTTTAAATTAATATTTATAATTAATATTGTAGAGACATGAAACTAATTTTGCGAGTAATACTCTGTCGAATGCACTGTACTTTGACTCTGCCGATGAAAATTTTCTAGAGAAAAATTCTATTAGGAGTGAAATATTGTCATTAATTTGATATTTGGCGATATTTGACGCGTCTGTTGTGAGGGTGAATGAGATGTCATGGCACGGGTAGTGAAGAGTTGTAATCATGGTTAGATCGTGAATATTTTTAAAATTATTAGTTATCGGTTGTATGCCAATCTGAAACTCACATTATAGTTAGGTTTTTTAGTTTCGATTAAAAGGCCTAAATATATTTCTCGTTGAAAAAGCCTAAAAATTTATTTTCAATAAAAAAGCCCTAAAAATTATTTCTCGATAAAAACATTAAAATTTATTTTTGATTGAAAAATCACAGGTAATTTTTAATAAAATTAAAATTTTAAATGAAAAAACTAAATATTTAAATTTCTTAATAAAATATTTTTTCAATAATTAAAAAACTAACTGATTTATCACAATGAAAAACATAAAAATTCTAGTACTTGCTCAAAGACTAAATATAATATCTTTCCTCGAATAAAAGCCTAGAAATAATTTCTCGCTAAAAAAGCCTAATTTATTAAAAATCCCAAGGATCCATGTTTGAGAAAATCTTGCTGTGATTTGTTGAGGCGTATGAGTCTGATGAGTTGAATAAATTAAATAGTGTGAGCAAGGATGATGAGCCTACATTTGTGTTAGTAATGTCGTACTCAGAAGGTTTTAAGGATTATAAAGTGAAGATAAGAAAGCAGTTAGGGAATTTAAACTATAGGATAGTGTCAACTTCATGGAAAGTACTCAATATGTTTATTAATAAGTCTAGAACTCCGGTCGAATTATGTTCCCATCTAGTTTATCAGTTTACATGTAATGGGTGTAATGCCACATACATTGGAGAGACTTCCCGTCATCTCTGTATTCAAGCTCGAGAACATTATAGACCGAAGGCTTTGACCCATATTAGTAAACACAATAAGGGCTATAAGAGTAAAATAGGTATATCTGATTTTAAAATTTAATTAAAATATTGCGATAATTATTGGGAACGTGTAATTTGTGAGGCGTTATTGATAAAGTCATTGAATCCGAAAATTAATGTGCAGAATGCAGTGAATACTTTTAAATGTTTTTAAATAATTTTTTGTATATTGTATGCATTGAGTGTGGTTTTTTAAATTAATTAATTAATAAAATAATTTTTAAATTATTTACCCTTTGAGGGTGCCTTTAAATACAAATGAGCGTCAAAATGCTATAACGTGGTTGTAAGAGTTTTAAAACGACACTGTATTCTATAACTGTAGCGACTATGTTGAAAACTAAGTAGATAACCGGTCTTCGCTGCTGGTGGTCCATTTACATCGACAATTTCCGTGTGCTTTTTACTAGGAACTGTGAGTAAAAGGGTAATTTGAGTTTGTTGTAATTAAATGTTTTAGAACTGATTATGGTTCAAATGTTGAAAGGTTTAATGTTGTGTGTTGTAGAATGCAAAGTAGTATCATAAGAAAATTGGAAAACAAATGTATATATGTGCATGTTTGTTTTAATGGTTGCCATCGCGGGAACTCATGCGATCGAGTTCTTAAAACTTCAAAAACTTTAATTGAAATATTGATCCTACAATTGTTATAAAAAGTTTGATAATTAATAAACGTTGTTGTTGAATTGTAATTTTCCTTTGGATTGTACGAAAAGAATAGCGGGAATAAATCACAGGATTTTCGAAGAATACTTCTGAGAAACTTATTTGGACGGCGTTGGATTTTACCACANTTTTTAATAAAATTAAAATTTTAAATGAAAAAACTAAATATTTAAATTTCTTAATAAAAATATTTTTTCAATAATTAAAAAACTAACTGATTTATCACAATGAAAAACATAAAAATTCTAGTACTTGCTCAAAGACTAAATATAATATCTTTCCTCGAATAAAAGCCTAGAAATAATTTCTCGCTAAAAAAGCCTAATTTATTAAAAATCCCAAGGATCCATGTTTGAGAAAATCTTGCTGTGATTTGTTGAGGCGTATGAGTCTGATGAGTTGAATAAATTAAATAGTGTGAGCAAGGATGATGAGCCTACATTTGTGTTAGTAATGTCGTACTCAGAAGGTTTTAAGGATTATAAAGTGAAGATAAGAAAGCAGTTAGGGAATTTAAACTATAGGATAGTGTCAACTTCATGGAAAGTACTCAATATGTTTATTAATAAGTCTAGAACTCCGGTCGAATTATGTTCCCATCTAGTTTATCAGTTTACATGTAATGGGTGTAATGCCACATACATTGGAGAGACTTCCCGTCATCTCTGTATTCAAGCTCGAGAACATTATAGACCGAAGGCTTTGACCCATATTAGTAAACACAATAAGGGCTATAAGAGTAAAATAGGTATATCTGATTTTAAAATTTAATTAAAATATTGCGATAATTATTGGGAACGTGTAATTTGTGAGGCGTTATTGATAAAGTCATTGAATCCGAAAATTAATGTGCAGAATGCAGTGAATACTTTTAAATGTTTTTAAATAATTTTTTGTATATTGTATGCATTGAGTGTGGTTTTTTAAATTAATTAATTAATAAAATAATTTTTAAATTATTTACCCTTTGAGGGTGCCTTTAAATACAAATGAGCGTCAAAATGCTATAACGTGGTTGTAAGAGTTTTAAAACGACACTGTATTCTATAACTGTAGCGACTATGTTGAAAACTAAGTAGATAACCGGTCTTCGCTGCTGGTGGTCCATTTACATCGACAATTTCCGTGTGCTTTTTACTAGGAACTGTGAGTAAAAGGGTAATTTGAGTTTGTTGTAATTAAATGTTTTAGAACTGATTATGGTTCAAATGTTGAAAGGTTTAATGTTGTGTGTTGTAGAATGCAAAGTAGTATCATAAGAAAATTGGAAAACAAATGTATATATGTGCATGTTTGTTTTAATGGTTGCCATCGCGGGAACTCATGCGATCGAGTTCTTAAAACTTCAAAAACTTTAATTGAAATATTGATCCTACAATTGTTATAAAAAGTTTGATAATTAATAAACGTTGTTGTTGAATTGTAATTTTCCTTTGGATTGTACGAAAAGAATAGCGGGAATAAATCACAGGATTTTCGAAGAATACTTCTGAGAAACTTATTTGGACGGCGTTGGATTTTACCACAGGAACAACTGCCATGAAACGGTTGAATTAAATATACTGCGCTGGGGAGTTGGAGGTGCTGCGCGCGCGCACGCGCGCAGCTTAGAGAGAACGTTGCGTGCGACTATAGTCGCACAACTTTATTTTTGTCTTGAGGGCGAAATTCGACTCTAGTCCACTAAATGCCAAAAACTTCTAGTTTGCACCAATATATTCTACAGCTTATAATAGTTGTCAAAATAGCCATATTTTTAATTATACGTCAATTTGGGAAAAATTCATTTTTATGGCAAAAATGCACCTTTCGGGAAATAAAAAATTTTGAGCCCGTCGCCCTCAAAGGGTTAAATTAAATTATAAAGGTTAAAATAAAAAAAAATTTAAAAAATAATATATAATTTTAATTATGATTTTATTAAATAATAAAAAAACTTTTATATGAATAAAATTAATAAATTTGTTTAAAATCCTTATATTATATAGTTTTTACATCCCACCTGATGATGACAGGAAAACTGTCGAAATATATCGTGAAAAGAATGCTTGATTGGCGTTTTCTTATAACAAAATAATTGCCATGTATGTTTGATTGGCGTTTTCTTACAATAAAATAATTGCCATGTATGTTTAACTAATTAAAATAAATTTAAAATAAATTAAAATAAATTTAGATAATTATTTTTAAGAAATAATTATTATTTTCATGTTTATTTTTGTTTTTTCTAAACAAGTAATACCCATTTTATTTATAATAAATCGAATAATTACTATATAAATTTTTTTCCTATTTGAATTAATTTTGTTATAATTGAGGTTCTTGTTACAATATTTTAAAAGTAAATGTAAAAAAATAACCATAATAAATAATCAAAATTAATAAATTAATTAAAAATTTAAAAATTAAATTTAAAAGTAAAAATAAGAATTTATTAAAAAGAGAGCTTGAAGACCATAAATCAGTAATATATCGATGTTTTTTGATACTCGCGAATTTTCGACACTGCATTTTTCAAGAGAATTTAAAAAAGGCAGTGCCGAAAATTCGTGAGTATCAAAAAACATCGATATATCAGTGGTGAAATTGGAAAAAAAAGTTCTTATAAAAATAAAGAAGTAATTATAATAAAATATTAATAAATAAATATAATAAAAATATTAATAATAACAATAATAATATTAATATTAAAACAAAAATAGTATTAATAATAAAAATTATTGTTATTTTAAAATACTCACTAATTTGATAAAACTATAAAATTAAAGAATTTATTTTATTCCAAATAAAAATCTTAAATAATACCGAAAGATTCCATTGTATAAAAAAGATATAAATGCATCTATCTATTCGGTCAATAATTAACCGTTTCTATATCGAATACGCCGTTCCATTATGATTTCATCTAACTTTCTTTTGTTCACTTCAGGATTATCACGTACGTTACAGCATTCACACGCTATTCCGGGTACCTTGCACCAAACTGGACAAGCGCATTGACAATTTGACGACAGAGGGATATTGACAAACGGAAAATGGCGAGGTTTCAGAATTCCTCCATGAAAACAAGGATTAAAATAATTGTCTTGACAATTTCGGGTTAAACTGACCGCTTGTCTCATGATGTCAACGTTGTAAATCAAAACAAATTGGTGGTTTTGCCATTTGAAATATTCTGTTACTAACGTTTTGCACAAATTCTGTGTTGATGCCAAATAGAACACAGAAAAACTAATCAAAATGTTTAGAAATAGTATCATAGGATCAGTATAAAGTTGACAGATTCGATCTTTTTATACCTACAATCGCTTCATGTGATTGGTTAATTAAATTGGCTAATCAAATTAANATTATCACGTACGTTACAGCATTCACACGCTATTCCGGGTACCTTGCACCAAACTGGACAAGCGCATTGACAATTTGACGACAGAGGGATATTGACAAACGGAAAATGGCGAGGTTTCAGAATTCCTCCATGAAAACAAGGATTAAAATAATTGTCTTGACAATTTCGGGTTAAACTGACCGCTTGTCTCATGATGTCAACGTTGTAAATCAAAACAAATTGGTGGTTTTGCCATTTGAAATATTCTGTTACTAACGTTTTGCACAAATTCTGTGTTGATGCCAAATAGAACACAGAAAAACTAATCAAAATGTTTAGAAATAGTATCATAGGATCAGTATAAAGTTGACAGATTCGATCTTTTTATACCTACAATCGCTTCATGTGATTGGTTAATTAAATTGGCTAATCAAATTAATGTTAACTTTCAATTTTTTTTTAATTAAAATCAATTACGTTTATTTTTAATAATTAAAGTTATTTTTAAATTGAATCTGAGCGCATTTTGATGATTCATGAATTATTTGATCAGTTTATTGCTGAAATTTGATTGGTCCATCTTAGCGAGATTCTAGATTTCATCTATGAGGAATCGAATTTAGAAAAAACAAATGAAAACTGGAAAAAGTTTTAATTTCTAATCTTTCAAAATATATTTAAAATTTTTTCTTTTTAAATTAGTTCATATAATATTAAATTTTAAATAATCTATTTACATTTTTAGATCTTAATATCATGACATTCTTGAGAATTAACACGTATTTTCGGCACTCTACTAATATTATTTTATTTATTATACATGACAATGATAATTAATAAAATTATAATTTAGACTTATTTAATAAAACACATTAACATCTATGATTTCAATTCTATTTCGCTACTGTTATATTGTTCAGACAGCGAAAATGTCGAACGAGAGAGAGGCTTGCTAAAATATTTTAAAATTATTAAAAAAGAAAATATTGAAGATAAAATTTCCATTTATTCACTCTATTTTCTTGTTATAACCGATTACAGTACGATTACAGTATTAAACGAGTTAACACATAAGGCGCCATTGCCACCAATAAGGAGGCTATTAACCCTTTGCGGTCCGTAAAAAAAGTTACGCACCAGAGCCACAATTATTTTAATGATTTTTTGTATACATGATTTTCTTGAACTAAATTGGGTTTTTTTAATAAAAGGTATTTTTAGAATTAATATTTTATTTTATGACAAACATTAAATATAAATAATCATTCAAAAAGACTTGACTCCTGTGTGGAAAAAGTCGATGTCTAGTCAGACTTAAAAGGTTTAATAAGTGACTAGCAAAGGTTTAATATCAATCAAATTTTCTTGCCGCTCACTGTGTTAAGGGTCTATGTATATATTTATATTATTTACCAGTTTATTATACTACTGGTGAAATCGAGTAGTGTGAATAATATCTAAAATAATTTATTCAAACATTTATAAAGTTGATTAGTAAAATATATCAAAGTTAAAATTATAAAAAATGAAAATGTTTCGAGAGCATAAAGGTAATAAAAACAATAATATTAAGACACAAATTTATAAGAACATAGATAATTTGCAATATGATGCTAGCATGAAACTGAATATTTATTATTAAAATGATGATTAAATTATGCAATATCCTTGTAATGTCGAAAATTAAATGAAAAAAAATAAAATTAATTTAAAGTTCAAAATTATTGAGTTTCTAGAAATTGATTTTTAAATTTGTTTTGTAAAATCTTTTTTATTTAATTCGTTTCAATGCATCTTTTTGGAAAGAACAGAGATCAGAAAAGCAAAAGGTTAAAAACATTCAATTGGAAAGATTATAACATCAACTGAGTTCCGTGTGGATTGAAAAGACTTGTTTTATAATCGAATAATCTCAATAAAACTGTTAGCAAAGGGTCACGATCCCTATTCAATTAGATGCAGTAAATTATTAAATTACAAAATATTGTTTAAATCTGTTTTGAAAATGCCACTAATTTTATGATTTTAATTTAAACTGTTAAATTTTTGGTTTATTTATTTTCGTTATATCTTTGGCCCCGACTAATTTTATGCAGTTGCTTTTGGATTTTCCTCATTGACTAAAGCTTATCAAAGTTCTAATTTAAAATTTCTTTCAAGTACATCTGTAAATGGTGATAGAGCATATTTGGAAATCATAATTATGACAGATGTCAAAAATCTTTGTCATTTTAACACTCAAAATGATCAACGTTAATAGAATCATGTGTGGTAAAATTGTTTAGTAAATAGACTTTGGAACCTATTAACGCATTTTTTTATTAAATCAACGGATATAATTATATTAATATCTTTATGCTATTCGATTACTGCATTTCCAAAGTCAATCTGTTATAAGCACGAAAATGTATACATTGTTTGATGCATGCGCACGTACTTATTAATTCATGTAATATAATAACAATTAAATAAATATCAAAAATGAGTATCAAAAAACATCGATATGTTACAGATTTATAGTCTTCAAGTTATTTTTAATAAATTCAATGGGAAAAAAAATAAGTGGTGAAAATATTTTAATTGTAATGAATTTAATTAAAATTGAAATGATTAATTTTTAATTCAATGTTGTTTTTACAGATTGAATTTCACTTTCCATAATAACATACAAATTTCTGATATTTTTACTCAACAAAAAACCTTAATTTTTCAGGTAAAAAAAGTCGCGCATAGAAATAAACATGAACACAATCGTGTGTGATCTAAATAAACCAAAATATAGCGGTAAAGATGTGTGAATTTAGTGGGATATGTCGTGAAACCATTTGGGATAGTATAAAAGAACATGATTGACATATTAATAATGTGCAAATGTTTAAATGTGACTAATAAACTGCGGGGGCGAATTTATTAGTGAACTGAAATTTTTAAAAATTAATTTTTTATAATAATAATCATAATCATAACAATAATAATAATAAATATTTTTAATACAAATAATACTAATTGAATGATATTCATTAAATTTTTTGAAATAAATGAGATTTAATAATTTTCGGCATTTGATATTTTGACCAGTTTCCGGGATTTTGTTATGGGATATTTTTAAGGATAAGAATCAAATTTAAGCAATATTTAATTATAATGATTTCTTTATATATTATTTCTTATATAATTTCTTTATAAAAAATTTCTTTAGCTGAAAAAGTATGTGAAAATTAATTTTTTATAGAAATATTTAGCGTTTGCTAATAAAATAAATTGTAAATAATTTATGTTTTCAATTAAAGTGACAAGAGGTACATTATTTAGCTGTATTGTAAAGCATTTGCATCTCCTCTAAACCATCAAAACGTCTACTTATATACATTATCTAGAAATATATGATACTATTCTAATTTAATATTATTTTTTGTACGTTTTATTATAAAAATATATTTAGAAAAATATATTTGTATTTTCAAAAAAAAATTTATGATTAATTCCATGGAAATTTTATTAATAAAATAAAAATGTATAAATATCTTAGAGCTTTTAGTCCCTTTATAGAAACATTATATATATATATATATATATATATATATATATATATATATATATATATATATATATATATATATATATATATATATATATATATATATATATATATATATATACATTTATTCATTAAAAACTCCTCGTTCTTCAATCCAATATTCAAACAACTTTAATTTTGATGACTTTGAGTATTTTCTGAAACATGGCTGAACTTATATAAATACTATATAAGATTTTATTACTACATTAAAATACCTATATAGTTTTTAATATTTAATTTATTTAATAATTGATTTAATATTAATAATCCTTCTGGGGATAATCAGTTTTTAGTAATAATAAATTTAATGTCTTCAAAGTCTTCTATCAATAATAAAATATTAACATGCAATTTAATCAAAATATGGGATAAGTGTTATTTTAAGTTTCTGCAACGTCCCCCCCTTCCTTATTTACATTTAGCACAATTTTTAATGTTAACAAATCTCATATTATTTTGATTTAATTTTTCTAATAAAATGTTAAATAATCTGAAGAATTTTAATGAATCATTCTGGGTCACAAGTTTGTGAGAATGAAAATGTGCAATTATTCATTAATTATCATATAAAAGTCCGTGGACTCGATACCGTAGAGTATTATTTTTAAGTGTTTTAAGTTAATCACGTACTATTTTTACTTATTTTGTCAAGAATGCCAGACAAATCTTTAGATTAGATTCTGAATATTTTCCCGATTGTTATGATATTTATGATGTTTTTTTTGTTTCTATTGTTTTTTAGTCATTAATCTTTAAACAATTTACTTTTTTATTTTTATTTCTCTTTTTGAAGTTTAAAATTCATGCCAACGATCAAACTTTGTCTTTCATTTAACAAGTTTTTGATATTGCTTTATTTTAAACAAAATATTGATGGATAGTCTAATAAAAGAAATGAAATTAAAAAATCTTTTTTACTCGCTCTATATTAACTTTGCTGATGTTTGTATGTGCCACGCAAAATTAACCTACTTTCCGTGATCGGATTGAGTTGAAATTTGGCGAGTAGATTCGTTGTCGAGAACACTGTATGTTATCATAATTTCAGATCGATCCGATCACGGAAAGTGAGTTAATTTAAAAATTATTTATATCAAATCTAGTGTTATTTCCTTATTTCAATATAAATTCTTATCTATTCATTAACTTCGGATGAAAGAGATAACGTAATTATATCTAAAATATGCTATAAAAGTTTGAACCTTATGTTCATATAGGTACTTAAAGTGAAAAGTATGAACAATTTCCTTATGGAGATTTCGAGTTGAAGTTTTTCAATATATTATATGAAATATAGTATAAATTAAGAGAGTGAAATATAGAGAGTTTCAAAAAACATGTTTTTTATGGTTGATATTTTTGATTTTGAATACAAATATAATACTCTTACAAGCAGTAATTTATCCTTCTCTTAGCGATTGATCAAATTTCACAACCAGTTTCATTTATCTTCATTTAGTATTCGACTACAGATCAATATTCTGTATATATCAATATCTATATATATATATATATATATATATATATATATATATATATATATATATATATATATATATATATATATATATTTCAAATATTTTCCTTAAAATATTTTCCTTTGATTTAATAAGAACATTGTTTTGCAGTTGAATAATCTCCGTTTCCTGTTTTTCAATATCAGATTTCATAGCAAATAAAGTTTTTTCTGTACTACAATTCTTGTATTACCAAGATTTTGCTGTTACTGGTAAAACTGTAAATTTCTAATTTTTTTTACGTGGAACACCGGTAATACCCGTAAATTTCCATAGAATACAAAATTATTTAATAAATAAAGTTAACAGAAAAAAGTTTTAAATTAATCGAAAACATTTCACTATACTTAATTGAAAACTGTATTAAAAAATAAAGTTAAACATCTTGAAACCATAACACAATTCATTAATTTTTAGTCTACTGTCAACGGTTTATCAGTAAGCTATAATTTGATTTTTTTAAATAATTCAAATTTTTATTTTAAAAAGTAATATTTTAAGAAATACGATTGTGTTCAGATTTTCTTCGGTAGGCCTTGTTCTGAATTTCGGACAAACTCGGCTTGGATTAGCTAACGCGTGTTTTGAAGGAAATTTTAGTTACCGTCAAATGTAATCAATGGTTTAGACACAAAACTGTTCAAATGGACTTTCTCTATCATGCTTCTGCATTACACAGCTTGCATGTCGCTACTATGTTGTTTTCTTTATCTTTTTCAAAATACTTCCATACATTCGAAGAACTCCTAATTATCTAAAATTTATTTTCCTGTCATTGGTGGATTGTCGGTTATCTAAAGTTTACCTTGTCTTATTATCACCATTGCAATCCAGAATACAATGTTGCTATATCATTCGATGGGGGAATACTCGTGAAAAGTGAACGTACCAACGCTACATGTCATGTTAGAAGCGCGTGTCACTAATAAGAACGTGCGCATGCATCAAACAATGTATACATTTTCCTGCTTATAACCGATTAACTTTGAAAATGCAGTAATCGAATAGCATAAAGATCTTAATATAATTATATCCGTTGATTTAATAAAAAATGCGTTAATAGGTTCCAAAGTCTATTCTTACCATGACTTGTAAGAAGATGTGCCAATTTTAAACAAATTTACCACACATGATTCTATTAACGTTGATCATTTTGAATGTTAAAATGACAAATTACAGTTTTATCTGTCAAATTATGATTTCTAAATATGCTCTATCACCATTTACAGATGTATTTGAAAGAAATTTTAAATTAGAACTTTGATAAGCTTTAGTCAATGAGGAAAATCCAAAAGCAACTGCATAAAATTAGTTGGGGGCCAATGATATTATATAACGAAAATAAATAAACCAAAAGATCGTGACACTTTACTAACATTTATATTGAGATTATTCGATTATAAAACAAGTCTTTTCAATCCACACGGAACTCAGTTGATGTTATAATCTTTCCAATTGAATGTTTTTAACCTTTTGCTTTTCTGATCTCTGTTCTTTAAAAAGATGTATTGAAACAAATTAAATAAAAAAGATTTTACAAAAAAAATTTTAAAATCAATTTCTAGAAACTCAATAATTTTGAACTTTAAATTAATTTTATTTTTTTCATTTAATTTTCGACATTACAAGGATATTGCATAATTTAATCATCATTTTAATAATAAATATTCAGTTTCATGCTAGCATCATATTGCAAATTATCTATGTTCTTATAAATTTGTGTCTTAATAATATTGTTTTTATTACCTTAGTTATGGAAAGTTGTTTGTTTAAATAATATTGGATTTAGCGTGTTTTTGGAAAATATATTTTAATTGCATTTATTATTGATTTTATGAATTTAGAAGTTGAAGACATCATAACTGGCGACCACGCCAAGGAAATCAATGCGATAGGAAAAAAGAAAGGAACTAAGAATATGTTAGATTCCTTGTCTAAACAAGCACGTGAGATGCTAAATTTTAATGTAAGAAAGTTTGACGGAAAAGTTGGATCTGAAGCCGAACTTTGGCTAAAGGATATTATGGAATGGCTGAGAATAGAAGATCAAAGTCTAGTAGACGCATTGGATCTTTTGTTGACAGATGCGGCATCGATGTTATGGGAAGCGGCGAAAATAGCGAAGATGACCGATGAAATGGCAAAAGAGTGGTTTATAGAAAGTTTTACAGTAAGGAAAACCATTACTAACAAGATTGTGGAACTAGCTCAAATTCAGCAAGAGAGAGATGAAAGATTCCAAGTCTTCGAAATACGAGTAAGAAGTTTAGTTATAAGTGTATTTAGCTCTGGAATGTCTGATGAACAGATTGTTCGAGACATTATTTCAAACAGAGCGAAAGACGATAGAGTAAAAGAAATATTCTTATCAGGGAAAGTGACAAGTTTTGAAGATGCCAGGGATATGGCAAAAATTCAGGAGAAGATCGAGATGACGAATGACAATAAATTCAATATTGATGCCATAAGAAGAGACTCTTACGCATCAGTGATGAAAAATGGTAAATTCGAGGGTAGACGAGACCAAAGAACAATTGTGAAGACAACTGCACATCAACGCAACGAACACCGAGAGATTAATCATGAGAGGAATAGACCTGGTAATGGTCGGTTTGTACCAATTGTAAATGAAGATAAGAATAAAAATGAGTGGTATAGAGGACGATATGAGACAGGAGAACCAGAGAGAAGAATACCTACAGTATTGCTTAAAGATATTGCAAGAAGGTTATTTAATGACAGCAAAGGAAGAGATTCGCCTGATCCAGTGAAACTGACACCAGGTCAGTGTTTTTGTTGTGGAGAAAAAGGGCACCGGCGTTTTGAATGTCCTATGAAAGACAAATGTCTAATCTGTGGAAAAGAAGGTCATGGATTCAGAGATTGTTTTTTGCTTAAAAATAGAAATGGATATCAGAAGAGAGTGGCATGTATTTACGAAGAAGATCACGAAAGAAATAATGGTGATTTCACAGAAGATTTATACAGTAATTACGAAGAAACGATAAAAAAATCAATGGATAAACCAAAAAACAAGGACGATCCCATTGCTTTCATTTCGTCAGTGGGGTCGACACAATAATCAGTAGAAAGAAGCGAAATGAAGACATGATGCAGAAGATGTATGAGACGACAGACAGAAGAAAGTGGAGTAAGATTGTAATAAACATGACGGCGATTGACATGCTTTGGGACTCTGGAGCGTCAGTATCAGCTATGAGTGAAAAATGTTGGACAAAGATTGGGAAACCGAGGTTGAAGCAGGCCACAATTTCTCTTTGTGGAGTATTTTCGACGGGAATGGAAAGACCGTTAGGAGCAATGACGATAGAAGCTGATTGGAATGGGAAAAAAAGAATTATTAATGTTATAGTTGTCAGAGATATACGTCCAGATTTCATTGGGGGTGTAGATACAATGGAGAGATTTGGTATTCGACTGGTAGAGGTAGACAATATTGAAGCGTCACAAGTAGGGAGGACATATGTGGACTCACAACGAGAAGAGAAAGCATTATTAATGCTTGGAGACAGGAAGAATGAACAGTTAGACATATTGCTACGGAAGTTCAAAGGTATTTTTATGGCTTCAACTTTTGATCTCGGGTTTACGAAAGTTGTTCAACATGAAATGAATATAGTAGGTGGGCCTGTAATGTTACAGCCAAGAAGACAATCAGTGCATTTAGAACAAAAGCTTGACGAACTTGTCACAAACTTATTAGAAGCGAGAGTTATTAGAAAATGCAAAAGTGCATGGAACGCGCCACTAGTGATTGTGGCTAAGAAAGATGGATCAATAAGGATGTGTGTCGACTATAGAGGGTTGAATGCGATCACTGAAAAGATATCTTTTCCAATGCCAGATACACGATTTCTACTGGATTGTCTGGCAGATTCAAAATATTTCACATCCATAGATCTAGGTCAAGCATATTATCAAGTTGGAATGGCGAAGGAAATTCAAGAGGTCACGGCTTTCAGTACAAGGCAAGGACAGTTTTGTTTTAACCGACTTCCTTTTGGACTAGCAGCCGCCCCTGCGACGTTTCAAAGAATGATGCACTCAATGTTGGAAAGAATATTATTTAAGGGTGTTGTTGTCTACCTCGACGACATTCTTGTCTATGGAAAAGACAAAGAGGAACACAATAACCGATTAGAGGAAGTATTCAGAAGAATTCAACTAGCGGGGTTGAGAATTAACCCAGAAAAATGTAATCTGTATAAAGAAGAATTGACATTCCTAGGGCACACTGTAAGTGCAAGTGGGATAAAAACGAACGACAAGAAGATTAAAGAGATTCAAGATGCAGAAATACCAGTATGCGCCAAACAATTAAGATCCTTTTTAGGTATGACCAATTACTATAGGAAGTTTATAAAAGACTATGCGAAAATTGCGGAACCTCTACATGCAGCTACGTCCGGCTGTGAGAAAAAGATTAATTGGTCAGAAGATTGCAACAATAGTTTTGAATTACTTAAAACAAAGTTGTGTGAAGCTCCAATTCTAGATTACCCAAGAATGGATAGAAACTTTATTCTGGATACAGACGCTAGTTTTGGGGCCATCGGAGCAGTTTTATGTCAAGCTAAAGAAGATGGTACTGAAGTGGTAATTGCATATGGGTCGAGACACTTGACCGCGCATGAAAAAGGTTATTGTGTGACTAGGAAGGAGTTACTTGCTATACACAAATATGTAATGTATTTTAAACAATATCTATACGGAAAGTCATTTGTAGTACGAACGGATCACAAGGCGTTGGTTTTCATGAGATACACAAAAAACCGATAAGCCCGCAATTTCAAACCTGGCTAGCCAACCTTTCCGGATATGATTTCGATCTTCAATATAGGAAAGGAGAGGAACACGGAGATGCGGACGGAATATCAAGGATTAAAGGGATGTTATGTGCACAATGCCAGACTAGACATGAAGACGCAAAAGAAGAAAAAGCCAGAATAAGACATATCAGCTCATTACAGAAGACTGAGTCGATGACAAAACTCTTAGAAAAGCAACAGGATGATGTAGATTTCATTCACATGAAAAGAGTGTTACAGGGAGAAGAGGAAAAAAATGACTTGAATAAAAAGAAATTTCCTTTCAATTTGCATAACAACATAAAATTAGAAGATGGATTTTTATTATTAGAGAAGAATGGTAAAGATGTCATCCTGGTGCAATACGGACAGTCAGAGACTTGCTGGCAACATCATTAGCAGGTGGACTAGGAGAGCGAAATTGGGCGGAGTTACTTCCTCGAGTAGAATTTTGTATCAACGTGACACAACAGAGCGCGACGGGATTTTCTCCATTTGAAATGGTTTTTGGGAGGAAGATTAACCTTCATTCAACATTGCCTCAGACGACATTGGATACAGTTGAGATACATAGATTGGTAAGAGAGAACAGTGAGAAAGCAGCTAAACGAATGAAAGAGATGGAAACAGAGAAGAGAACGAATCGATGTTTCACGGTGGGGGAGAAAGTATTAGTTCGGAAAGAACCACAAAATCGCGACAAAGATGGACTACAGTATGAAGGTCCTTTTGTCATATCAAAGTTTTTGTCAGAACACCAGGTGGAATTGAGTGACGGGACGACAAAGAAACTCAGACGAATTGAATGGCTTAAGAGATGGGCAGTTCCTTAAAGAAGGGGAGAGTTATGGAAAGTTGTTTGTTTAAATAATATTGGATTTAGCGTGTTTTTGGAAAATATATTTTAATTGCATTTATTATTGATTTTATGAATTTAGAAGTTGAAGACATCATAACTACCTTTATGCTCTCGAAACATTTTCATTTTTTATAATTTTATATTTGATATATTTTTACTAATCAACTTTATAAATGTTTGAATAAATTATTATTATTAAGATATTATTCACACTACTCGATTTCATCAGTAGTATAATAAACTGCTAAATAAAATAAATATCTACATTGACCCTTAACACAGTGAGCGGCAAGAAAAATTTGATTGATATGAATTGCCTCCTTGGTGGCGGCAATGGCGCTTAATATGTTAACTCTTAATACTGAATAATTTTTGTACTTATCATATATTACATATAAAAACGGGAATATTCCTAACAAGATGATAATAATATTATTGATAGTGATTTTTGGAATACCAAAATATCTGAAATATGTTAAGCTAATGTTTTGAATGTGATTATAAAAGATTGGAAAGTAAAACAAAGTTTGCATCTTACAAATGTAAATATTATCTAAAACGATATCCACTTAATATTGTGAGAATCTCTATTTATAATTAGAATTTCTTGCATTATTGCTGACAGATAATTCAATTCTTCTTTCCTCTTCCCTATGAATTCCTTCAACATTATTAATCGTTGTAAAAGCCGACCCATCAACTTCGATAAAAAGATTATTCCAAAATTACTCAGCCTATACTATACTATACGGTAATATAAAAAATAAAGTTCAATTAAAATTTAAAAATTGTTTTCATACAAAAAAATTTAACAAAAAATAACATCATCCCAAATAATGAATATACAACGTTAAATTATTTAAATACATTCAAAATCACCGTAGACTAGCTACTTTGAATATTAATTATACGATTTAAAGATCTAATTAGCAACGCCTCGCACGTTACTCGTTCCCAGTAATTACTCAAATTTTACGACAAAATCTTAAAATCAGAAATACTTTCTTTTTTACTGGTACACTTCCTAAAATGATCACTAATGTGTGTTAGTCTATTCCACCGGCAATGTTCAAGAACTCGAGTACAGAGATGACGGGCAGTCCCTCAAATGTATGTGGCATTACACCCATTACATGAAAATCAATGTTCAAACGTCAGATGCATGAGAAGTGAGAATGAGTGCTACACAAAGTTAAACAAACAAACCTCAATGAGATTCGATGAGAGAAAACATATCGAAAAGCACAATACCAACAGAGTTTGCAAACAAACCACGGTTTTCGGTTTGCAATTTTTCCGAATCAGTAGTTCCGGTTTGGTTTTCAGGTTTTAAATTTGTATTGCGTAATTTTATCAAATATATACATTGATTAAACAAAAGAAAACATTACAAAAATCAAATAGAAAAAAAATTAAAAGTAAAAACTTATACGTTTAGGAATTATTTATTCTAAAATATTTAAAAAATATTAAAGAATTCAATGAATAATCGCTAAGGTGAGATCTTAATTTCCGGCCAACATTTGCTGAAACTGAAAATACTCTTTCAGCTTCGGTGGATTTTGAGCGTATCATTAAAATAGCGTCATATAATTGTTGAAGAATTATAGTTCCTTTAATCGTGGCAAATTCATTTGTTAGGGAACTAAATTTTTTTCTACTCCCTCTTTGGCAACATTATTTATTACACCGTTGATCTCATCCTGCAGAGAAGCACAGCAATATCGCCATCAATATTCAAATAATATTCATCTTCATCTAAGCTTTCTGCATGGTTTTCATCTGTTGATGTCAATATATGAGGGTATAATCTATTTAAAATACTTAAACCAAAATTTAAAATTGCGTTTGTTGGTAATTTTGTTTTAGAAGGCAGGATAACAAAGGTTTAACTCAGTGTTGAGGTCTCGATATTTGAAACACTCAACTTATCTGGTTCTTATATAAATGTAAAATAAAAAAACAAGTCTTGATATAAATATTTATTGACAATAAAAATTACCTAAGATAAGTGATGCAAATTCCAAATACAATTATCGAACAATTATTCACTTTTGTTTCAGTTACAATGAGTACAATCTATAAAATGTATTAGAAACATAAAGGCGGAGACCATGATTTAAACATAATTGGACTTCTGTCAGACATTCTTTACCATATTTAACCATAACACTAGCCCGTCGTTGGTGCTACCCACAATGTCTCTTTCGAAGGACAGCTGAAAAACTTTAAAACAGTCAGCCAAACACAGGTTAATATTTGTCGAGTAGCATGATCTAATAATTCTTAACAATCCTAGGTTCAATACTTTAGCCTTTTTATTATGTACATTCAGGTTCATATAACGACGTTGTTGAGAATTTACCCATTCGTCCAAAGTAATACTAAATTTCTCACTTTATCTATCTATATATATATATATATATATATATATATATATATATATATATATATATATATATATATATATATATATATATATATATGTGTGTGTGTGTGTGTGTGTTTACAATAAAACACATCTGTTTATCTGTTTGTTTGCTTCAAATAAAGTGGACTTGTCTTCTTAATCAATGTTGGTAGATGAATGAGAAATTGAAAAGACATTTGCTATGCTCGCTCGAAAAGGAATACTTTATTTTCACTTTGGGGCCTACTTACTAACCAGTACCGACTGGGCCCTATTCCTTAAATATGCCAGTGGCAAAAGACCCTGTTGTGAAACAATATTTGGCTTTATTGAAGAATATATCCTCTATTAAAAATGAAAAATAATAAAATTTCGAAAGATCAGGTTTTATTGTAATTGAATCTAGTAATGAAATAAAGTTGAAGATTTATTATTAAATTTTTTGAAAATGTTAAATTTTAAAATTACGATTTTGATGAAAAGGTTATTTTGAAAATAGTTTGATGAATTTGTATTACGGCTGTTTGGTAATTGTGAAATTAAAATGCCTGAGCATTTGTTTTATTATTTCAATTTGAAAATTATTATTGAAAATTAATTATTGAAAATTATTAAAAATGTCATTGTTATGAATTTTGAATTTACTGATTGGTAACATAATTCAAATGAAGGTTCAAAATTTACAGTTTACATCTTTTGATTTTCCATGTCCACTGAACATATTATTATATTAGGATTTGCAGTCATAATAGAGTTTTTCATTCAATCTAGACATAATTAAAATATCATATGGAAAGAAATATGATTTCTGAAGGGAAGTGAAAAATGATAATGTGTTGATATGAAGATGGTAAAACGATTAAAGATGTCAAAATTCTTCTGTAAACAATTTCTAGAACATCCATAAATAACGAAAAAATGTAAACGTCTCAGTATATTATGAATCTAAAGAGGTGCAAATATTACTAAATTGGCTGAGCCAGACGCCCACCCATGATTTTTATTTTGGATAGGATAGGGGTTAAATTCATGGTGTCACTTATTTTACACAGTCAACGTCACTGCTTATCCAATCAATACCATGAGGACTTAGTAAGCTCTTTTGTAGTTAATCGTTTCCAGTTAATGATTTTTATGGACTTGGAGGGCCTGACACCCGTGATCCCTCCACCCCGTGTGTTAAACTCGGTTACAGTTTAAAAAGAATTATATTTTCTCCAAAAGCAAGAAATACGAAAGCAAATAAAATGGCGCGATATAATTACGCAATAGATTTTACGATCATATAAAATAAATTTCTAGAAAAGTATTTTTTTCATTGATGAATTGGGATGTATGAGGAAGAGTCTAAGCAATTAAGAGGGTTTTATCAATAAGAAATAGAAATCTTTCTATTTGTGCTGTAATGTCAGTAGATGGACAATACTTTAATGTCGTAACAAGAACATCTTACAACATAGATTTTGTGATTTTTGGGAAGAAACTAAAAAGCTAAGAATATTGAAACTAGTATTTCTGTTTTGGACAACATAAGATTTTATTATTGACGTGAAGTGAGAAATGTGGTGTAAAATACAGTAGTTCGTCTAATTTTTGCTGACATACTTGCCATTTCTAAATCCCATTGCAAATTCATTTCTATAATGAAAGAATATTGTGATGTCTATGAGGCCTGATGATTTAGATTTTGCATAGCAGAAGAGTTAACGAGATACGTGAAACAAGCAACCGATTTTTTTTCATTTAGTGATTCTAGGGGTTATTGGAAAAACATGATAAAATGCAATTTATATATCATTTTTCTTTATAAAATTATATTTTTCCATTCTTCGTTGTACACACTAATTGACCAAAACTTTCACTTGGTGCTAAGATTATCCTTTCCAACAATTTTGATCGAACGGCTGAATTCCTAACCTCTGTCTAGTAATTAAAGTATTTCCAGATAATTAGAAAATTAAAATTAATGATTTATTTTAGCAGATTCATAATTAATTTCACTTTCATTATTTTTTTAACGTACCCCTCTACTTATAATATCAAATAAATTTTATTTAAAATTTATTTCTTTTAAAGTAACAGATGCTCTCAAAAAACTAGTAAGGTCTTCTATTTCGAATACGCCGTTGCATTATGACTTCATCTAACTTTCTTTTGTTTACTTCAGGATTATCACGCACGTTACAGCATTCACACGCTATTCCGGGTACCTTGCACCAAACTGGACAAGCGCATTGACAATTTGACGACAGAGGGATATTGACAAACGGAAAATGGCGAGGTTTCAGAATTCCTCCATGAAAACAAGGATTAAAATAATTGTCTTGACAATTTCGGGTTAAACTGACCGCTTGTCTCATGATGTCAACGTTGTAAATCAAAACAAATTGGTGGTTTTGCCATTTGAAATATTCTGTTACTAACGTTTTGCACAAATTCTGTGTTGATGCCAAATAGAACACAGAAAAACTAATCAAAATGTTTAGAAATAGTATCATAGGATCAGTATAAAGTTGACAGATTCGATCTTTTTATACCTACAATCGCTTCATGTGATTGGTTAATTAAATTGGCTAATCAAATTAAAAAGTTTATTTTCAAGAAAACTTGATTGTAATTTTTTTACATTGACTTAATTAATTAGTTGCATTGAATTAAATTAAATTCTACTTTTAGCAGCAGAATTTAAAGAAATCCGTGTTTTGTTAAAATTACATAAATTAAATCCAATTTTAAATACTTAAAAGAAAAGAAGCAGCCAGAACCGGGGCGAGATTGAAATTTGGCGCCCCTGGTGCCTAAAGAATCCACCACTCCCATTAATTATGTACTTACAGGAATGGAATTGGTCTTGAAGAGTCAAATTAAGATGCAAATCTATACAATGCTTAACCTAACTTATATTATAACGAAAACCAACTAATTATAAATATTTATTATACATGTGTATATACATATATAGTTTTATCTCCCATATCAGCGGGTGGTCGAGTTTGAAAGAAATGAGTTGCCATGTTTCACAAAATTTCCCTTGCTATGAAAAAATAATTATGATTATTTTATCAATATTGAATTGGCTATTCTCCGATTTCTCGTCTTTATATAGATTTTTTATACTGTATCGTGCATATCGATATCTATAACCATTATCATCAATTGTCCTTCCTTCTTTCAAACGATTTTCAAGATCTTTCCAGACTAAGTAGCATTTTCTATGCTCAAAACTGTTTTCATTTAGTCGCTCGTTTGCAAAAACCTTTAGATAGACCAGCAAAACTGTTTTTTTTAGTTTAACTTTTGAAAACAGTAAACATGGAAAGCAGAATATAAAAATTTAAAATGAAAAAAAGAAAGAAAAGCAAAAAAAATTTAAATGATCATTTCACAGTTTTGGCGCCCTTCGACTCGACTCCCGGGGCGATCGCCCCATTCGCCACCCCCTAGCTACAGCTCTGGAAGCAGCCATAAAATTTTATGTTTATATAAATTTTGATTAATAGCATAAAAATAAAGGAAATAGAGAAAGATAAATGAAATTTATGAAAAGCCACCGATGAAGTTAAAAGATTTCAATGATAGCACTTTCAATTGTTTTAATTTGCAAATTGATTATGCCTAAGTCAAAATAACAGGAAGCAAGAAAAAAAAGTTTTTTGTTATTTGAGTGACTTAAATTTAAAAAAGAATTAATTTTAAATTAGTCACAGCACTTCTAGTATCTATGAAGTCCATGAAATCTGTCGGATATATTCAGTTTGAAAGTTGCAGTTTTTGTTTATAAACAATTCTACCCCTCTTTTCAAATTATTAATTCTTCAGTGGTATTAGTTTTATTTAAAAATGCGTATTTTTGTACTATTCATATACAATTTTTTTATGAGTGGTATATTTGTCAAAAAACATTTAAAGGTTTAAAGTAGTTCAAAAAATTCACATAAACTCTAAACCAAGCATTTTGAATAAAAAAACAAAAATCAGTTTTCGCTAAAAATGAAGAAACTGTTTAAACGTGACAAAAAAACAAACATGTGAAACTGAATGAAGTTGAATTAAACTAAATGATGATATATTAAGTAAAACAAAAATAAAGTATACAACGTGTTGAGGATCAATAAAGTAATGCAACACAGCATAAAAAAAAGAGTCAAATAACGCATTCGAGAAACCTGCCAACTTAAAGAAAATCAATAAAAAGTAAAATAGTATCAAAAAACTAAGTTTATTGGTCATATTTACATACCAAGAAGCTATGATACAATCACAAATTCAGTATAAAAATGATAGAAAATAATTAAATAAAAATCATGAAAAATTTTCCATAAAAATAACCGAATAATTGAAGAATAAAATTAAAAGAAATTCAATTAATTAGATAGTTGTTTAAAACAATATTCAAAAACAATAATATATAATGTGACAACATTGTAGTGGTAACGTGACGAAATGAAAATAATAAATAAATTCAATTTTACCCGAATAAAATAATTTTATATTCTAAAATTGTTTTGTGATGAAATGTTAAGATTTTTTAAACATTTTTTTAAGCGAATAATTGTTTAACTGGAAACTTCTCTAAATTGAGTAAAAGAGGAATTTAGTGACATAAAAAGCGTCCTCCTTATGCCTCCCTCAAAGTAGCAGAACCCCCGGGTTTTTATTGCATGTTTATAATATTTATATTTATAGTACATTTTTTAAATATTAAAACTGATTTCCTACATTTCGCAAATAAAATATAAATAACTTTTTGACTGATAATTTTTTTAATAATCACATGTAGATTTTTCCCATACTGATTCATTTTGTAAAATATTTTTGAAATTTTAGAACATACGTCAAAATAATCTGTATTTTAACAGTTTTATTAATAGAAAAATTTCGGTAAATGTTATTTGAAACTAGATAAATCGTCGTGCTATATATGTATATTATATTTTTTGTCAATTATAGATGCCAAATTACTGAATTTGCGACAAGTTCAAATCTCACAATAAAAACATCATCGAAACTTTCAAAATTCAAAATTATTCATTCATTGTCCAAAATTTAATTTCCTATGTGATACAATATTTGATACAATATTTGATAAAACTATTGCCGAAAATTTGTGTTATATAGAATAATAATTTTTTTATCTAGTCATAATGAAAATGAAAGAAATATCAAAAGGAAAAAGGCCCCTCTAACTCACATACCCCCTGCTACTGAGAAAATTACTACTTTTTTATGTAGGTCAACTCAAATTTTATAATTTTTTACGATTGTCAAGGTTTATTCACGAAATTTCTCACAGTTTTTTAAAATCAAATTATGTTGGTCAAATCGACTTTAAAAGTCGGGGACCGCGAACTCACAGTATATCAAATACACACACTATATAGTTGTAATAAATAGTCTAACTCAAAGTAGGTCATATAAGAAAAATATATATGGTGGGTAGAAAAACTGACTGCATATGTGCATGTGTGTAATAGCCAATAAATAAAGGATAATTCAAAAACTTTTATGAATAGAAAATTTTTATAAAAATTATGTAGGTCAAATCAACTTTAAAAGTAAGGACCCGATCACTCAAAATTGATAACTGAGAGTTACTGACACAGTATTTCGGTAATCAATACCTCGCTTGGAATGTTATTTCTCATGGTAACCGAATGTTTATTGTGACGCTCCAAGGTATTGCAAGGGTCACTTTGAAGGGTTTTATGGACGGTCAGCTCAAATTTATATTTATATTGATTTTCTTGTAAATACTCAATAAATGATTTAATTTTGTATGGCGCAAAATATTTTAATACCCTTGATTTAGGAAATGTTTATAATCAATTTGAGCTACAAGATGAATTTATATTAAAAACAGCATTTTCCACAAATAATACTCAATATTATTTTAACCATGTCTTTTGGCACAGCAGCTGCGCCTGCAACATTTCAAAAGCTGACGAAAAAAGTATTAGAACCACTGAATGGCAAAGAAACTCTTTTTTATCTTGACGATAAAAAAGTTCAAGTGTTAACATTACAAATATAAGTTTAAACTTACTGGGATCATTTAAAATTAATGTAGAGAGAAGAGAAGAGAGAATACAAACGACTATATAGAAAGTTGAAATTGCTGAAACCAATATGGAATAATAAATACTCAGAACGTCTTCGAATTTTCAGGAAGTTGATCAAAATTTTGAATTATGAAGTGAAATTATTCATCTTATGTTATTTTCTTACATAATTATGAACTTTCATTATCAAAACGTTTCAAACTTCGCATTGAAATTTTTGAAATAATCTTTGATATGGCCATTTATTTAATTGCAGAATGTTTTGCAAAGATGAAATAAAAATTTTTAATTTTATTAATTTTGTCATAAATAAATTTATTTTCGTTGATAAATTTAAATTTAAATAATTAATTTATAAATTAAAAAATTTTCATATAATTTATTTTTATTTCACAGCCCTTGCGTAGTCCGTTTGTTTTACAATATAAATTAATTAGCTAAACATTTATAGGAAAATACGATTAAACAAAAATTATGTTTATAAAACTAAGCATTTGAAACGAAGCAAAATAAATATTAAAAGCATTCAAATGTTAAATATTAAATTAAATAATAATTAATTTACTACAAAAATTAATATATAATTAAAATAATTATAGTTTTGTGAAAAAAAATTTCTGGAATGTCAAATAATTTATATAATTATAATTTGATTTAATTATTTTATTAAAAATTTAAATAATTATATTTAAAATTAATTTGAAATTATTCATGGAAATCTAGAACATTCTTGATAAACCTTTTGTTTAAAAGACTTTAATTTGAATTTCATTCACGAGAATTCTATATAAAAAGTAAATTAATCTATTTAATTAATTAAATTTAATTAGAATATATTTCAGATGTCTGCACCAGCCGTTGGTATTGATTTGGGAACCACATTCTCATGTGTTGGTGTATTCCAACACGGTAAAGTGGAGATCATTGGAAATGATCAAGGAAACAGAACTACTCCATCATTCGTTGCTTTCAACGACACAGAAAGATTGATTGGAGATGCTGCCAAAAACCAAGCAGCAATGAATCCATCAAACACTGTATTTGATGCCAAACGTTTGATTGGTAGAAAGTTTGATGAACCATCTGTTCAATCTGATATGAAACATTTCTCATTCAACGTTGTCAATGTTGAAGGTCGTCCTAAAATTCAAGTTGAATTCAAAGGAGAATCGAAAACCTTTTCAGCTGAAGAAATTTCATCAATGGTTCTCCTTAAGATGAAGGAAACTGCTGAAGCTTATATTGGAAAGGAAGTGAAAAACGCTGTCGTTACAGTACCAGCTTATTTTAATGACAGTCAACGTCAAGCGACTAAGGATGCTGGTGCAATTGCTGGTTTGAATGTATTGAGAATTATCAATGAACCAACTGCAGCAGCTATTGCATATGGTCTTGATAAGAAGAGTAGTGAAGAAAAGAATGTTTTGATCTTTGATCTCGGAGGAGGAACTTTTGATGTATCAATCTTATCTATCGATGATGGTATTTTTGAAGTTAAATCAACTGCTGGAGATACTCATTTGGGTGGTGAAGATTTTGATAATCGAATGGTTGATCATTTCATTCAAGAATTCAAAAGAAAACACAAGAAAGATATCAGTGAAAACAAAAGAGCTGTTCGAAGATTGAGAACTGCTTGTGAAAGAGCAAAGAGAACTTTGTCTTCAAGTGCTCAAGCTAATATTGAAGTTGACTCATTATTCGAAGGACTTGATTTCTATACTTCAATAACTCGTGCAAGATTTGAAGAATTGTGTGCTGATCTCTTCAGATCTACTTTAGATCCAGTTGAAAAATCTTTAAGAGACGCTAAAATGGATAAGAACGCCATTCATGAAATCGTACTTGTAGGTGGATCAACTAGAATTCCAAAAGTACAAAAATTATTACAAGATTATTTCAACGGTAAAGAATTGAACAAATCAATCAATCCTGATGAAGCTGTAGCCTATGGTGCTGCTGTTCAGGCTGCTATTTTATCTGGAGACAAGAGTGACGTTGTTCAAGATTTATTGTTGCTTGATGTTGCTCCGTTGAGTTTGGGTATTGAAACCGCTGGAGGAGTGATGACAGCTCTTATTAAGAGAAATTCTACAATTCCAACAAAACAAACTCAAACATTTTCAACATACGCCGATAACCAACCAGGTGTCTTGATTCAAGTTTTTGAAGGTGAAAGAGCCATGACTAAAGACAATAATCTTCTTGGTAAATTCGAATTGTCTGGAATTCCACCTGCTCCAAGAGGTGTTCCTCAAATTGAAGTCACATTTGATATCGATGCCAATGGTATTTTGAATGTTTCTGCAGTTGAAAAGGGCACTGGAAAAGAGAACAAAATCACCATTACCAATGACAAAGGTCGTCTATCAAAAGAAGATATTGAAAGAATGGTAAATGATGCTGAAAAATACAAGAAAGAAGACGAAGAACAAAAAGAAAGAATTTCATCAAAGAATGCTTTAGAAAGCTATGCTTTCCAAGTCAAGTCAGCTATGGAGGATGAGAAATTAAAAGACAAATTCACTGCTGAAGAGAAAAAGACTGTCACTGATAAATGCAGTGAAATTGTTTCATGGTTAGACAAGAATCAGTCTGCTACAAAAGAAGAATATGAACATCACATGAAAGAATTAGAAACTGTTTGTAAACCAGTTATGAGCAAAATCTATGGAGCTGGTATGCCATCAGGAATGCCTTTCGAGATGCCAACTGAAATGCCAGCTTCAGGTGACAAATCTGGACCAAGCATTGAAGAACTCGACTAAATTATATTGAATGTTATTTAATAAAATTTATGGATCTTTTAATAATTATTTTTATTATATGTTAAATTAATTAAATTTACTAATTATTTAATTTCTTGATTACATCATTGAAATTGCATAACATGTCCATATGACGTTCGTATTATTTGACGTTCTTCTTTTAATATTTTACATATTGTATACATTCTGTTAATCTAATATTGAGTCATTGATGTTACATAATTTTTAAACTTTGGCGATAGATAAAATACTATTTATAAAAATAAACAGTAATAATTCATAAAATAAATTTATTTTCAAAATACAATTGAATGTTGTTTGAATATTTGAAATGGATTCACTGATTGGTCAATAAATTATTTATTCGCGATTGGCTGTATATTATATAAGCTGCTAAATTATTTTTCCTTTATCTTTTCTATTATTATTATTATCACTTTGTTTCTCAGTAATTCACAATATTGGCCATTCCTTTAAATTATTGGCTTTTAACTTTTTATTTTGAATTTTCAACAATGGCATTGGCTTATTTATCCATTTTGCAAAACTTTTTTGTTACCTCTGGAAATTGCCATTTTAAATAAATTTCTACCCTTTTTCTCCCTGTCTGGTAAGTAATAATATTATGACAACTTTCAAACTAATGGATGATTATTATGTTTTAAATTTATAAACATTGTTCTATTTTTTATTATGTTTAATAAAGTTCTTTATATGAAAATATACAAAAGTTAATTAATTCAAGCATTACAACGTCAGTAATTAAATAGGACGTTTTGTGGGAAATGTGTCGGGAAACATGAGTAAAATGAATGTGTCCATCTTGCATTGATCACTCACAGACACTCGTAAAAAACAGTCTCCGCTGGCACATTATATACTATATAGGTTTTAAAATTTAAGTTATACTCACATATTTTTATCTACGTTTTTTTTACATAGATAACAAGTTCTACATGATAAAAATGTTTGCTCCTTGTCAAAAGACAAAGTTGACATAGGTTTCTTGTCCTCAAGTTCAAAATAGGGTAGGACAATTGTGACAAATACAGTCAGGTCCAAGGAAAACAAAATATGTTTTTGAATTATTTATATAAATAAGTAGGTTATTATTATATACTATGTGTGTGTGTATAACCAGTGATGGGATTCAATTTTCTTTTTATTAATTTGTAAAACGAAAAATCTGTACGCAATTACTAAAACTTATTAAGAACCAGCATGGGTGTACCGGCTGAATCCCATCACTATGTATAACTTACATTTACTAAAAGTCCATTGGATATATTGTGCCACCCGTGATTATATTTTTTACGAGTATGTGTGCCTGTGACCTACTTATTTATTAAATCTCTATTACCTACTTATTTTAAACATTACTCTAGCGGGGACTATATTTTTTATGAGTATGTGTGTCTGTGACTTACTTATTTATTAAATCTATATTCTAGAAGATGGGCAAGTATTAAAAGTTCTATAATTGAAGTACTATATAATTGGATACAATAGGTACAACATAAATATAAATGCAGGACAGTAATACCGATGAGCTGTGAGGAATCTTAGAATAGATGGAATTTTATATTTGACTTTGACAATAATATTTGGATCTTGATAACTGATTTGCATTATATTTTAATCTGTTGTTTTGTTATTATAATTAATTATTTTTCATCTTCATATTTAGTTTCTTTATTTATAAATAATTATAATTAATTTATTTCAACGCCCTCTAGGGCCTATATTTTTTATTTTTAAATGCTTAGCATCATAGAAAATCATTTTTAAATATTTATTATTGATCTTAATCTGCCGGTGTGCATGATTTTGTGCTAATTGTTTATGTGGAATTTTAGAATTTATTTAAATTTTGAAATTAAAAGTAATTTTATGTAAACACAGATTAAAAGCAAAACTTTCAATATTTGTTAAATAATTTAATAAAGAATTGGACAATATCATAAACAAATTATAAACAAATTAAAGTGCAAAAAAATAATAATAAAATTAAATAAAAAATAATAATAATAATAATGAAGGTGATAACGGTGATCAACATAATAATTGTAATAATCAGCCCTGGATTTACAAATAGGCACACTAGGCAAATGCCTAGGGCGGCAAAAAATTAGCATATAACTGATAAATAAAATTCAAATTTTAAAAAAAATAACTTTTCGTTTCTTTAGGATTGAATATTTTAAAAATGAATGTATAGAAAATGTTTATATAATGTCAATTCTTCATTTTAAACAGCTTTTACAGAAAAGTGAAATATCTGAATATGAATATCGCAAATCAGTACAATTTTTTATTTATAAAAAAATATAATAAATTTGGAAATCATCTTCAGAATTTATCTGTCACTAGCAGTAACAAATTGTTCTACTGCAAGATCCTTTTCTTGTTTAAAAAGAATAAAAAGTTATCTTTGTTCACAAATGAAAGAAACAAAATTAAATGACATTTCGATTATGCATATTGTTGGGTTTTTAATGCAAGTCGGTACTACGATCTGACTCCTTTGTGTTCTTTTCCAAATAAATAAATAAACAAATAACCCAACACAAAATCTTTATTGACACTGATGCAGTTACCTTTTACACTTGTATTAGTTTACTCACACTTGATACAATCAGGTTTTGTCTGCACTTTTCAATTGCCAACAAATCTCACGCAGGGGTAGATCTTCCAACGGGAGATATCCCTTTCTGGTACGTTCGATTTTTTTTTAAAATGGTTTACTTTCGACTAACTTTAATATTTCCTTTTTCACTCTCGTCAACTTCTGTTTTCTTTTCTTCGACCAACTGGCAATTATGTTTCTTTGCTGGTTCCTTTTATACTTGACCCCTCAATTGATTTTAATTCATCAAGCCCTTCGTATCAAATTTCCCGGGCTTCCTCCTATCTCTTTCTCTCATTGTCCTAATTTAATTTTCGTCGACCGATCTAATTTCCCCTTTGATCTACCATTCAGGCTCTCCCATGACGCTAGGGCTTTCCATTATCTCGGGCTTCCCATTATCTCGGGTTTTTCACTATCTCGGGTTTCCCATTAGCTCGGGTTCTCCATTAGCTCGGGTTCTCCATTAGCTCGGGTTCTCCACTAGCTCGGGTTTCCCATTAGTTAATTAATTTTTAATTAATTTTTGTTTTTTGTAATTTATTCTTTCTAGGGACCCCCCATTGATTTTATTTTATTATATTTGAACTCGTCTCATAATTTGGCATCCGCCCATACCAGTTTCCCCCGAAATTATTCAATTTTGTTTTTTTTGATTATTTTAATTAATATCTTTGTATTTTACATTTATTATTATGAGTTTGATGTTTTCATTGATTTTCACCTCAATTTTGTATCTCTTTTATTGAACCCCAACAATATCGAACACGAAGTTTTAGAGAAAATTGAGTTTGAAGAGATAATTAATACATTTGTAAATCAAAAAATTAGAAAGAAAATATAAATAAATATAAATTATTAAATAATACAATGTTCTTTTTATTTAAATTCAAATTATTATAAAGTGCCTAGGGCGGCACATTCTTAAATTTTCCGCTGGTAATAATGGTAGTTATAATGACAATAATGATTAATAAATTATGATAATAAATAAAATATAATTACAATGACTTAAACAAAATAATTATATGATAAAACTATTAAAGCAATAGACCTCTAAACTCAGGATACTAGAAACCACGATGACCCTAAAAATAGCAATTGAACTTTAAAAAATAGGAAATCGTTTCTAAATAGACATACGCTATTGCCAAATAAAAATCACTTAAAATCAAGGACAACATAAATTTGGTATATAAGCTGAGGAAATGTTCAATTTCATTTTTGATATTGACTATTGAAAGAATAAAATAGAGCATACAGTAAATCGACCTCAGAAAACAGATCCTATCACACACACGCTTATATTGAAAGTGGAATATTTTTTGTATTTTATCCGGTAATCATCTTTGTAATTGTTATATTAAATAAAATTTACTAACAAGTGTCGTCTTATTTATTTATATAAGACGAAGTTAAGATTGTGAGAAACTCAACATATATGACTTATTTATTTTATATAATATTCTAGTGGGACTATTTTTTATGAGTGTGTGTATGTGACCTACTTATTTATTTATTAATTCTATATGATCTACTTATTTTATATATTGATCAAGCGGGGATTATGCTTTTTACGATTGTTTTTTTTCCTCAGCAGGTGGGGGGGGGGGGAGTTTGTGCCAGCGTAAATCTGTAAGACCTCCAGTGAGTGTTGAAAGAATATTATTGAAAACTTTCTATCAAAAATATTCAGCTTTCTACTGAGTCGTGCATTTACGATTGGTGGTGAATCTTTTTGATAATTCACACTTGAAACCAAATTCTTTACTCTTTGTAATTATTTCATCAAACTTCATGCTCTCAATCGAGTTCCACGGAGAATTCAAACTATCGATTTCGACGTCAAGTGTTACTCCACCAGTTTCTACAATAGAATACATGTGATCAATCTTTGTCAAGATATGAATCCAAATGTTGGTTATGAAAACAATTTCAAATACTTATAGTTATTTCTTAAGTCATTGTATTAAGCAATTAGCTAGGTAGTCAGATTCAACTTTTCTGCTACATCTTTCAAAGATTTGATTTTTATTGTCCAGGTTTCTGCGAGCAGTTAACATAAATTGCAATGATTCGTTCATATTCAGTTTGAGAATATTTCAGTGAGATGGACTTCAGCTAAAATAAATAAAGTCTTTTTGACACATTCCAAAACAATGAATTGATTCGGAACAGGATTCAGCAGAATCATTACCCATGAGATTCAATGTGTAATTTCTACAAGGAATGAAAATAAAATTCTGCTTTACATTTATCATACGAGCTTGTACGCCATTATTATTGCCGGACATTGAAGCATTATCGAAGGATTCACCTGAATAGTTTTGAAAGTCACGTTTCTCTTCATTAATTGTTTCCGAAATTCAAAAACTTCAGAAATCTAAATTTTCCTGATTCTTGATGAATCGAACGAGCAATGAAGTCTGCACCCGATGAGATATATCGGGAGTACCATAGGCAATTCCAAAATATTTTGATCGCTCAACTTCTTGTACAATCCTTTCTTTGACCATTTTGCCTCAAATGTTAAAAAAACTTGTTACCAATGTCGCTTGAGAAAATGGCGTTATATTTCCATAAATAATTCCTTACTTCTATATTTCAATAACTCAAATAATTCGCCAGCAAGACAATCAAATAAAATAATAGCAGAGCCGGCGATTGGTTTACTGTAACCCGTAAGATCTTGCAAAACCGGAAAGAGTGAGAGAATCAATCGAAAAGTCAGAAAAGAAGCCGGTATTGTGGGGCATTTCCATCGAAGTTTGGAAAAACTAAATCTATCGAAAACGATGAAAGATCAAGATTGAATAACAGAATGTCATATTAAAATATATTATTTGAAAACCGAAAATCACAGGCTCGTAAATCTTTTTTATTAAAATACAAATTAGATAAAAATAAAGACCGTAAAGAAACCCGGATATATACCTTTTATCAAACTCGTATGAATGATTGCAAATTATTGTGCCTCAGGATATCAACTTAATAATTAAACTTAAAATATATTATTAAATTATTTAAATTAAAATTAAATTAATTATAATTAAATTAAATTAAACTTATTATTTAAATATTCTTTTCATTCAAAACCGATATAAAACAATTCATGCATCATTCGACATCTTAAATGTTAAATCTCATCAAAATCAATAAAAGAAAATATGCCAAACATTCGAGAAGCTGAAGCCTTTGTTTTCCTAGCTATGATCTCTCTGTTGATGAGCTTGATCATCAATACCTTCTATTCAACCAAAGAAATTTTCCTTAGAATACTCATTCGTGATTCTAATGATTATCATTATAAAGTTCGTTACGAGAGCCGGACTGATCCATCCGTCTTCGATTGCCAAAAAGAGTTAATGAATAAAGTTATTCCAGATAAAGATTCCAATACTTTCACATCGTACAATACTGGAGTCAACATGGCCAAATGCGAGTTCATCAACAAACTCAGTACAATCGGCAGATCAGATGCCCATACTTTCGTGGGAACATTGACTACTCGAGCAAATATTTCTATGATCCCTTTCTATGTCGTTTTCAATAAAAACTTTATACAAATTAGTTTCGTGTTTCTACACTCGGCGCTGCCCTTTAGTGTTAAAATAATTAATTTCGTTATTATTTTCTGATTTTTCTCTTCAAAACTTTATATATTAAAAGTAGGGAATATATTATACAAGTCAGAATATAAGTGTAATATAAGATTTTGTTAAATATTTCAATAAATAGCAGTGTATTTCTAACTAAAATATATAAATTCACTATAATTTTCTGAATGTTATCGTGAATATTAACCAAATTGAATATGAGAATGACCATCTTTTTACTAAATTTCATATGAAATTGTTAAAAAAAACATGTGCTGATGTATACATTTATTGTCTATCGATTTGCTTAGATTCAACAAAATGACAAAGATTATAGTAACCAATATTCATAAATTAGCTAAGTTACTCAAAATATTCATGTTTTACTAAAGAAATTGAGAAAAGTTTCTAAATATCTATATTTTATAAGGGATCTTTGATATGTAATATTGTATTTATTAGAAAGTTTTTGAGTATGAATCAGTAAAATAAAGAAACAAGAGGTCTGCCTTTTAAAGGATCTTTGTGATCTTTGGGCAATATGGTCATGATAGGCAGACCTTTAACTTGTTTATAGACATTATGTTAGGCTTTCTCAAGGATAACCGTAAAAGGTTTGATGATATTCTCAGTATTCATTTCCTTTATTAACAAGTTGTTTTCTTATAAAAACCTTTTTTCCAATTTCACCACTGATTATTTTTTCAATTGAATTTATTAAAAAGAGAGCTTGACGACTATAAATCAATAATATATCGATGTTTTTTGATACTCACGAATTTTCGGCACTGCCCTTTTTTCCTCTTAATTGCTTTTCTAAACATTTAATAGTATCTTTTGGCTCGATAGATGTGTATATATATATCAAGACTGAAGAGGTATTATTGATTAAAAGAAGTTTCTATGAGCTAATTGTAGAAGCTTTAAAAATTAAAAAACTTTACTTTTAGTGTTTTGCTTTGAATTTTAGAGGATATTTAATAAAAAAATTTCAAATTTTTAAATTCTTCAGAAAAAAGTTTATTATTATTTTTAACCAATTAGAAGTAGGAAAATGAAATAAAAGAAAAGATCGAAAATCGCATTTGAAAATAGAATAAACTAAATTCCAGAAAATTGAAAAGGACTATCTTTTAGTTGAAATTTTTTTCAGTTGTATAAAATATAATATTCTCATTTTAATTGTTTAAAATTTAATTAATGCTGCTACCAAGAAATCATCATCTTATACTAATAATAATAATGTTGGGTTTTAGATTACTTTAAGTCGGTTCCCTCTGACTCCTCGTGTCCTTTAAATCAAAACAATAACGACACAACGTATATTGAAATAACAAATTCACAATCCTTTATCACCACTTTACAATTAACAATCAAAATTCCGTTCGACCGATTCTCCGCTTGGTGTTGATGCTTTGATAAAGATAATATTCACCTTTTAGTTTCTTAGGTTCTCTTGACC